>OZ010736.1:55810264-56097764 GCA_963932295.1 Tipula lateralis | reverse complement strand
ACTTCTACTTGGTTATCTTTGCGAGTAGATCAAGCTCGATCGTCTTTGCTTCGTGGAGTTTTAGCCAACTAGAACCAAAAAGAGATATTTTTAATGCAGTTTGTGTTACCTCTCTATAACAAACGGCGATAGACATAAAGGCATGTTCAACATATTAAACATGTATAGAGTCACTTGATAATCATGCAAAGCACCTAAAAAATACAGTGGAAACCAAATAATGGCTTGATAAACATTATTTGAACTCTGCTCCATCGAGACAAATGGTAGAGAAGTGGATTGCTGAATTTAAATGTGGTTGTACCAGCACAGATGATGTAGAGCGCGGTGGACGCCTAAAGTAGGCTGTTATTCCAGAAAAAGTCAAAAACTTCACAAATTGATTATGAACGATCGCAAATTAAAGGTGCACGAGCTAGCTGACATTGTAAATATATCAGATGGTAGTGTTTTTACCATTTTACACGAATATTTGGGTATGCAAAAGCTCTATCTTTTGGATCGGTTGAAGGCTGGAATCGCTAATAAACGGTCACATTTGCAAAAGTAAAAGTGTTGTTTCACCAAGACAATGCACCGTGTCACAGATCGATGAAAACGATGACAAATTTAAATGAATTGGGCTTCGAATTGCTTACTTACCGCCTATATTTTCTGGTGTCCCCATATTCACTCAGATCTCAAGAGAATGCTTACTGGAATGAAATTTAAGTCCAATGATATAGTTATCGCTGAAACTGAGGCTTATTTTGACGAGAAAGAGAAGTCGTACTAGAAAAGTGGTTTTGAAAAGTTGGAAAATCGCTATACTCGTTCTATCACCCTCGAAGGCAACTATGTTCAGTAATAAAATCGAGTTTTGTCAAAATTTTGTTTTTTTTATACTTATCTTACGGACTTATTGAATGTCCTGTTATTAAAGTATCTCTTGTTGAGTTAGACCTGGATCTCCTGTTGAGTAAGAATCCATGGGCAGTCCAATCGTCCATGTCAGTACTATAGGCTGATATGGAGCTATGTAATGCGCAGATGGTTCTACGTAAATCGGGCCTATACCCGTACATACAGTGGTATCACAACGGACCGGCGCCGGTCTAAGTGTGCGATAGCAGCCACTCAACAAAAAAAAAGTATACTGCGGTGTCATCGACAAAATGCGAATATGACCTTAGAGTTTAATTTCCTTAGAGGTAAATGTCATTAATAAAAAGAAGAAATATTAGTGGTCCTAGTATACTATCCTGTGGAACTCAACAATATAAACATCAAGAACATTCATCAATTTTAACATACTGTGGACGATTGATTAAGTATTGGTTATTTCTACAACTTTAGATGGTTTACTGCCAAAATTAACAGTTTCACTTATGCTATACTTCTGATCATTAAGTTATTAAATGTCTTTACAATATTTCATTTTAAACTTAGCGAATACAATGCAGTCAAGTCATGTGCCATTACTTATGATTTCACAACGTGCTGTTTAGAATATGTTGAACATAATTAGCGCTTAACCTAACAATAATGATATACAGTGCTGTATAAATATAGTTCTTTCGGTAATTACTTCGACCCAAGTGATTCTAGGGCTACAATTTAAATATATCTGTTTAATTAACTCAATGTCTGTTCAACTTTAAGAAATTGCTTCTACAACCTAACAAGTTGATTTAATTTCAACCATTGTCATCCTAATCATTCCTTATCAAGCTAAGATGATTTAAAATGAGAGCAGTGCTGTATTTGGAAACATATATCGTATTTACCATATTATATATGCATATGTGTGTACATATTTACCTCATTCCCAAATAAAATATAAAATTTATAATTTCGCGATATTTAAAAAAAACACATTTTGTATTTAATTCGTCTTCCCTGCCACCACCCAAGCAGCTTCTGTGTACACATAAAAGTCTAAACATACATTGTTCTCGCTCAGTTAAAATAACAATATAAGTATATATATATATACAACCAAAGTTAAAAGATGTTGTACATAAAACGGGCAAAATACTTGTCTCACATGACCACTATATATCAGTATAAAACAAAAATGCTTTTTTTTTGCTATATAAATCTTCTTCACAAACCCATCCTTATCCTTATTTATACCGTATATATAAATTTCTATTTTTGTTTCGTCTTATTATTTTCTGTGTAAATGCTCGTTTCGCGAACAACCCCTATGGCGATTTTATTTTTTCGCATATATGTTGTTCATACATATACAAATACTATTCAAATACATATACTTCGGTGTTTTTTTTTTTAATTCAAAGAATACCATTTTTCTTCAAATTACAGCAAAAAAGCCAACATACATTCAATACATTCACAATATACAGCGAAAGAATATCCTTGTGCTTAAACATTTAGGATAAAATAAATAAAAAAAAAACCTTTCATTTTCTCTTTTTCTACTTTAATCGTGTATTTTTCTCTGACATTTGAAATCCTCCCTTGCCAATTTTTTTCTACTCTATAGTGTATTTGGTTGATTTTCATTTTTTTTTTTTTTTTGAAAATAACCAAGCAAAACCACCCTTTTCCATTACACTACTTGTCAATTCAATAATAATAAAATGGAATGAACGAGGTATACTCGATTTTCTTCCAATATACTTTATATATACACCACCAAGCCGCGACTCATCGAAAAGTAATTTTCTATTTTTTTTTTCGTCGTTTTTCTTCACATATATGTGAAAGGATATTGCTATATATTACAATAATGAAAAGGAAAATATCGGACCCTTCTATATTTTATCGATGGCTGGCTGTGCAAAATATATATGTACGCGGGGAGAACAATAATATCCGTTCTATATACTCCCTTGTATATATGCATGTATGTATAAATTCGCGAAAAATAATAATAAATGTTGCAATTGTAAATGATTGTGTACGTCGTCTATACATACAAGTATGAATGGGGGGAAAAATTCGCTGGTCATCTGGAATGGTAATTAGCATTGGGGTTTCTGGTAAGCTATGTATAAGTACATATATGTATATACTGTGATTCGTTTCCAAATATATAAACCGAAACCGTAATTTGTATTCATTACATTTTTATCCGAAAACTCACCGTTTCGCATCACTAAACACTTATCTATTCAGCTAAAAACGAACCAAACAAAAAAAAATATATATATTCAATTGATCGACACATCAGCTGCGCAGTGGTACAAATATCTTGAAACAAAATCCTCAATATCTTATATACATCCATACATATACGATATAAACTTCAATTATTGAAAAAGGACATTCGACTGTATATAGGAGTACACATATAAGCAAATCAACAATCACTGTCAGTATATAAGATTGATCTATATTTTGCATTGTGGACAACATGAGCATATACACACGGGTGTATATACACCGTGTACGTTAAGTATATAGTTATTCGAAAGGTAAGAAACGAAAAAAGGATATGCCACAAAAAAAAAGGACGGCAGTTTATATATATATATATATATATATATATATATATATATATATATATACTTTAAGAAAGGACTAAAAATTGTATTCTATTGTAGAATATAATAAAGGGATTTCGAGAAGTATATAAGCGAAATAAAATATATAGGCGGAGGTGTAAAATGTTGTATGCAAAAATTTATTATACAAAAAGAATTAAAAATCCTACATCCTCCAAAATACATAAATTTTTTGTTTGAAATATTAGAATTTAATCATATTCAAAGGGTTATACACATACATAGATTATTATGCAAAAACTCTAAATTAAATTAACATAAATAAAATAAAAAAGTGAAATATTGATTGACATTTCAATACTCTTGTTCAAATTAAATTATAGTTTTCCTGGAAAATTAGATTGGTACATATATACATATACTCATATATACTCGTAGAGGGCAGAGTGCTACGTGTGCATAAATACATAATAAAAATTCCACGCGGCAAAACTAACATGAGAACCAAAAATAAAAATAAACAATAATCATCATCGTTCCGACAATTCATCTTACATACATTGCAAAAACAATCTTTAAACAAAATGTCGCGCAGGTAACAAAAATCTATAACTTTAGGGTTTTTTTATGGCGGGTAAAATTACGAGCTATATACCTCATCAATATTATATTCCTTTTGTTTGTGTATATATACCTTAAGATGATGTGTTTTATGCTGTTTCGCGAAAAATGACTATTTTTATGATATTCGATTTTCTATCGAACAAAATTTATGACTTTTATTATGTTATTAAAGGTGATTTAGAGAGAGGACTAGGAATAGTATGTAACTATGTACTATACACGCATCTTTTTTTTTCGGTGCGTGTATATATAATCTTAGACTGAATTTATAACCCTGTTTTTATCGCTAATAAATAATTTTAGAAATTTAGGCAAGGTGTCTAATAATGCCTTTATATTTGTAATACATCACACGGTGACAAATATAAAAAATTGTAAAGATTATTGAATTAATAATTAGAAATTATTGATTCAATTTGACACATTACAAATTATGATTCCCTTATTTTAATCAGATCATCCATATTGTTCTTAATAGTTGATACTAAATTTGTCGGGCTTTTGAGAACATATGTGTTTTGAACTATACTCGTCTTTTGATGTTTTTAAACTAACTGCGCTACTTTTAGCAAATGTTATTATCATCTTTACGTATTAAACCGTTCTCCTCAAACACCCGCTTAGGCTAAAGACCCACCGGCTATATTACCTTCAAGTGCAACGTTAGCTGGTCCACCAGAACCTTTACATTACTGTTGGAACAGAGAAGACTCTTTGCAATAACAATCAACTTGAGGGCATCAACAAAGTGGTTTGTCCAGTATCTACCTTTTTGGGCTTGCGAAACAGAACAGGCCCCGCGTTACCATACCCTGTTGATAGTAATAATTATTGGCAGTCTGTCACTCCATAATTTGTTTTGGGCCCTTCGTCACTCATGCTCAATTGGTCCATTGTGAGGTCCCCTTGACGTTTGGCTTTATGTTACGTTGATCCGTCTGCACATTGTATATAGCTCCATGCCAGCCTATGGCACTGAAATGGTCAATAGGTCGGACCATGGGTTCTAAACTCAACAAGGGGTCATATATGTGCTGAATTACGCCACCGATTGTGATCGGGTTGTGAAAATCCCTTTTCCAACTTACCTCTAGCGGAAATCGAGCCCGGTACTTACCACTCACTGTTGCAGTTTTAACCACTGCACCATTTGGGTTATTTCTCTTCATAATACTCTTATACATTGGGACAATTTAATAGTGACTTCTATTTAGATTATTTCAAAAGTAAACTCTTTTGGAAAGTTTAGTATATGTATTGTCATACCCAGATGTTTTACTTATACTTGGAACTGGTGTTTCTAATAACGCAGAAGCATAATTATTCTCTAATATTAATTCGCTTAGAAACACAAGCAAACTCGTTTTAGACGTTTTATTAACATGCAAACTCTTTTCAATGCATTATGACTCAATAAAACTTGGTTCAGCTCTGTGTTATGGTAGACAAGTTATTTAGCGATTTTCCCTAAAACTGCATTGATCAAGTCAACAGTACACCTCTAAACAACAAAGTAAGATTGCTTTTGTTCAACTTATTAATAACAAAGGTCACAGGAGAGATTAATTTACTTCTTGAGGCAATCTCTGGAAATTTTAACTAAATACCAATCAGTTTGGCTACAGCAACGCGAGAGAAAATCATGGATCGGATCTATATTAAACAATAGTTTAGACAGTGTTGAATGTGTGTGCATATTTCAGTGATGATCGAAAATGAACTACCCTCTTAGTTACGAGAGTTTCTCATCATGCTGCGGTCTCGAGTTCGATTCTCGAGTACGATTCTCGCGGTCTCGAGTTCGATTTTCGTTGACCAAACATGAACATGCTCCGAATCACATAAAATGGGATTGTGTGTAAAAAGCATTCGTTGGGCTGACCACCTACTGAAAACAAGTGCATGAAGAGCGGTTTCATACGGTTCGCTATCTCTGCAAGATATTGTATGTTACTGAGACCGAAGACATAGAAATAACGGTCTCTAATAAATCTATTACTATTTACGATTCTTTCCAACGTTTTAAGAAAAATTGAGGAAAGTCTAATATACGTCTGGGTATAGAACAATAAATAATGACAATAGTGTATTCTGACTAGCTTATTTCGGAATGAAAACATTTCTAATCCAAGTACCAAAAACCAATCAAAATAAATGCTTATTTTGAGTAGATGACCATAGAAAAAACAGACCGCATGCATTCAGCAGACAAAACTCCATCAGGACCACATGTTTCATACGATAAATTAGACTCGAGAACTGAATATTGGAAGTGTCAATTAGTTCTCTGAAATCTGCGTTAGGTCTATGAAACTCGCGATTAATATTAGAAAACTATTTGAGTCAGTTGAGTTGGCTCAAGACAAATCATTAAGCTCATTATGTTTTCTAAAAAGCTAATTTTACGCACAAAACAAAGCGTTAAATATTTTTAGCTTCACTACTTTATGGTTTGGAAAACTAGTTCGAAGGAGAATCCCCTAACAGGGTCAAGATTTAGAGAAAAGCAAAAAAATGTAACGTATTATTAGTCATTGGACGTCAAATTCTTGTGAAGTGGTATTGTAACTTATGCTTTTAGAAGTTTCGATGTGATGATAGCGGCAGGCCCATTTTTCAGGAAATGTATTCCATCGGAATCCTATTTCTTATTACAAGTTGTCATCCTCATATGGTTATAGTGCATTTTCTAATTTTAAAAAAGAAGGTTTTTTATTTTTCCTTATTTATCGACCAAACATAATCAGCTTCAGTTCGGAAGCTTTTAAATTGTTATTTAAAACAAACATAGCGAAACATTGGTAATCGAAAATTTTTGTTCCATTCTGTCGTGATGATATGTAACATGGATCGGCCTGAATATATACTGAGCCTTTTGTGGTTTTCTTTTTGAGAGTGCCTACTATATACTAAAAGTAATTGATGGTTAAAAATTTCACCTCTATCGTTACCTCATGTTCAAATTATAATGAGCTTTAACCACTGTATCATTTGATCAATATTCGATACCAATATTCGATTTTAGTTGTAAACACTTTTTTAAAGTGGTGATGATATTCTCACATTACTAATGATTTTAGTATGGGAGAGAATATCATAGCCCTAGGCAATCAAATGTCGTATACGTACATTCTGAAATCGAAATTGTTTTGTAAATGTGGATAAGCTTGATCAAAAAGTTCCCGGAATTTATTTAGAAAATAAAAAATATATAGTTTATTAATCTAAATCTATATTGTGCCATTCAAAGTAATCCCGATCGACTATAACACACTTATGCCAGCGCTTGATTCAATCCTCGCTTCATACGATTTTTTCCATTATTTCCTCTTGGCTGCTGAAACGCGTTCCTCGTAATGGTTGTTTAACTCGATTGAACGGAAAAAAGTCACAGGGAGCCAAATCAAGTGAATTCGATGGCTGTTGGATGATATTTGTTGAATTTTTTGCAAAAAATTACAAATAATTATGACACTGTGCGACGGTGCTTTATCATAGTGCAAAATCCACGAGTTTTCTGGTGTCTTTCGTCGAATTGCTTCACGCAAACGTCTCATAACGCCCAAATAATACTCTTAGTTTACGGGCTGGCCTTCTGGCAAAAATTCATAATGCACTAGAGCATTGCCTTTTTTTGACTGAAAACGACGTGTTTTTTTGGTCTCGGCTCATTTGGTGAAAGCCATTCACTTGCCTAATGTCTGGATAGTGTGTCGTACTCATATCCTCTCGTCTCGTCTCCGGTAATGATCCTTATGATGAATATGGGATCGGATTCAGTCTCGCAAATCATATCTTTTGCAACGTCAACACGGTTTTGCATGAAATTGAGGTATTTTGGTACCAACTTTGCTGCTACACGACGGAAACCCAAATCATTAACCAAAATGTCTTGGACGGATCCATAGGCAATGTTTAAGTCCTCCGTTATCTCTCTGATTGTTAATTTGCGGTTATTGGCCAACATTTCTTTTACTTTATCAATGTTTTCGTCGGTTTTCGATGTCGATGGTCTACCACTGCGTTCATCATCTTCGATTGACTCATGACCACTTTGAAATCGCTCGTGCCACTGGTTAACGACCGTTTTCCTTAGAGAATCGTTGCCGAAACACTTTTCCAACATTTCCAACGGTTGCTCACCATAAAATCTGTTTTTTACGCAAAATTTAATACAAGTTCGTTGTTGCAAATATAAATCCATTTCTTAAATTGTAAATAATCGCCAACACACACAGAGATGAATGTACTCTTGACTACGTAAATTTTGCAAATGTCAAGCCATGTTGCTTGAGATGGATTTAGAGAGAATATCGACAACAGATGTACCAACTTAATAAAAAAACAGAATTCAAATCGGAACGATAGGGGCGCCACACGGTTGTTATTTCGAGAACTTTTTGATCAAGGTAATATTTTATAGATTGGTGATCATACTCGTTGCCATAATGCCATGTATGATTTAAAGGTTGATTACAAGGGATGGCTCGTTCACGTTCTGCTGACTTATCTGCTGGAGCAAATGGCGCCGGCGTCTATTGGCGGCAATGAATCCACGGTGTAGACAGGTCTTTTTCGTAACCGATAAATATGCGACTGAATGGTGTAAGCGACAGATCAATAGGCCTTATTATGGTTAAGATTTTAGTATTTCGTTTTCAGTGATTGAATGAGATGATTGGGAACGTTTCCAAACGTATATAAACTTTGCTTATACTATTGTTTTATGTCGTATCAATGTCAAACTTGGACTTGTGTGCTAAGGTTGGTGTAAGATACAGATCAATAGGCCCAAACATGAACATCTTTGACATTGATGGTACTAATTAGAACGAGGGCAGTCCGTTATAGCCGATTGTCCGTTATATAATTTTCATACTGAACAGGCCATGACCCGTAAGAATTCTGATATATCGGGGTCCGTTATATCGAGGTTTTACTGTATATATGTTTGGGACAACGCTTAATTATCTCAATGTTTATTGTGTTTCAATTGAAAGTTCACTACACATCTTTAAATTTAACTATATCTAAGTATATTTTCTAGTTAGAGGACTTTTTAAGGATATATATTGTAATTTTTTAAAAGCTCACATCGACTATACTCTATAAGAAATAGAATAACTATTTTTCCTCACATATATAGTAGACGATATTTTGCCCTGAAAATTTTAAGTCAAAACGTGTCGAGAATACATTTTAATGATTAACATGTTCAAATAAACGGTCGTGACACCCGTGCGGGTTCATAATCACTAGTGGTCAAAACTTTATTGCTCTTTGTGTATAAATAATATGACATCGGGGAGTGTTTCAATTGCAAATACTTTATATTTCAAACAAAATAATTGACCAAAACCAAGTCCAAAATTAAAAGCTTTTCGAACAAATTATATCACTTAACATGGTTATCTTGTACATAGTTTTAGGGTACCTTTCTTTACTCGATATCATATTAATTAGGGACTATAAAGTTTATATACATTGAGATTCATTCACCAAAGTTCATGAGTGTAATCACATGGGACATTTCTCTCACAATTACTTAAAAACAAGAAAAGCTTTTTTTTTTTTTTTTTTTTTTTTTTTTAATTAAAAAAAAACCCAAAAATCATTAAAATACATTTAAATTATATTTGAAATATAAGAAATTTGAAAATAAATTCTCACAGCAAAAGTTTTTGTATAATTTATCTTCTTGAATAAATACAAAAATCTATCTACTAAATAAAAATAGTTTTTCCGAACATGACAACTTTTATTATTTTAACAATGCATGCATAATACATATACATATGTGCTATGTATAAATACGTAGCTTAGCTATGTACATCGACCAAATATGTATAAAGGAATGCCAAATGTTTCTAATTTTCATTTTTGGACGCGATAAACTAAAGAACAAGTTTATTTATGTATACGATAGTGTACGTAGAACACAATTATTTTTCTATATATACGAGTATATAGCTAGTATATGCATTAGAATACATATATTTGTGGATAGTATGTACATATATTACGTATAAGTAGAAACATATATGTACGTATATAATGTTGGTTATGTATCTAAATCTATGTATTTTCTAACTATATACATATGTACGGTTTAGATGGTATTATTATGTAGAAGTAAAAAGTAAATTGTCCAGAGAAAAGTATCATCATAATAAAATTTTTTGAGAATAGAAAGATTGGTGTAACATATATATGTATGTATATACATATTGTAGTAGAAGACATGTAAGCAAATAATATAAAGAAAAATTGTCGTGAAATGAGATGATGGGGGTTTCTAGTACATTTTCTAATATCCATCCTAACAATATACATATTGTTTTCATTTTTATTACTATCCGTTTTTTGCTTGATACTATACTAACAATTTTTCTATGTATGTATGTGTACACACCAGCACACACACACACATATATATATTCTTTTTGTTATATAAATGTCCTTTTATCTTCTCAGTAGCTTTATATATATACACAAATATCCATACGAGATACTTGTCACGGGTTATTGGATTTTTTGAAAGTACTTCCCATACCCTTTATATACACTATATATACAATATAAATTGCCGCATCGCACAAAGTATGTATATACGAGTGCCATGTACAAAACTAACCAGCTAACTACTATAATCATCATACATACGTTATTGTTGTAGTCCTTTGGATTTTAAGAATTAGATAAAGTTAAATTACACTAAAACACTGTATATGTAAAATGGATGAGCAACAAAACTATTCTTCAATACAAAACCCCTAAGATCATTATATACAATCGTATATAAGATGAATTTAAATATGAAAGTAAATCTTTATATGTATTCGAACCATTTTGCCTTAAAACAACCTAATTTCTAAATTATTTTGAAAATAAATGTTATTTTTGGAAATTTAAGGGATTTTACAATTTTTTTTTGTTGTGCTGCGGATTATAAATCACATTGAAATTAGTAACTGGCGTAATGTAAATAAATTTTAGGTTTTTTTTCTTAGAAAATTTGCTTTGTGCGTTAGAATTTTCGTTTATAAAATTGCATTGAAATTATGCGTAACGCATAAAGATACCGACGTTTTTCGATTGATTTATGCTTTAATGTGATGTGCCACAAGGATATACTGGTCGTATAATTGTATGTCGGTTTTGGGATAAATTAAACGGGTCATATTGTTTCTATACTGCTATATAGCTGTTATCAGTTAACGTCCATAAGAGATGATGGATAATCAGTATGATGCAGGAATTAGTAGATTTATCACTTTTATTAGGCATCATCCTTATTATTGTTTGTATATGGGCAGGGACAATACCTCTCACCGATGTGGATACTATATCAATTCCAACTTATCTCCAAAGCATGTACAGTATACCCGATTCCACTTTCAAATTGCAAGTCGAACTCATATCTATGTTATTAACGTGGTTTATTAATGTAATATGACTCGAGGTTACTAATTAATGGAAGCGTTTTAGTTCTATCAATATATATATATATATATATATATATATATATATATATATATATATATATATATATATATATATATATATATATATACGTGATTATTTTTTAAGCACCTTTTTGAGATGAGCTCTGATGTCTCCTCAAAACGGTTTCTGTTCCATAAAATACCGTGTCGCAACGTCACGAATCAAGCCACTAATTGTTTCATTTTCTTCAATACCAGTGAGTCCCGCCAACACCAAGTGAATTATATCGGGGCTTTATCAACGTTAAACATGATTTAATCTAGCTTAGATCAGTAGGTTTTAGATCTAAGTACCTTTAAAGCTGCCTGGATGTCCTTTAGATTATCGATTCACGCACCAAGCCACCATAGTGCTTCATTTTCTTCAATACCAATGAGTCACAGCAACAACATGTGGATTATCTAGTTCGCTATTGGGGCTTTATCAAGTTAAATTAGACTCAATCTAGTTTAAATCAACACGTTTTAAACCTAAGTCTATTTAAAGCTGCTTGGATGTCCGATAGATTATCCATTCTTACATTATTTAATCATTTAGTTAAAACAGATTTCAATATAGACCATTTCTGCTTGAAAGATGATAGACTTCATCACCAGGAAACTAGTAATATTCAAATCATATCTAAAGACACCGATCCATGTCCCACTGTCATTATTTGATCCGTTCGTATATACCATGCCAAAGGCTCATGTTAAAAAGCGAACCTTCTTCTACATTGAGATGAATCAATTCTAACATCTCCAAGACTTGTACAGTATATCCGCAGATTCCACTTTCAAATGGCCAAAACAGCAATTGTTAGTCGAACTCATTTCCATGTTATTAATGTAGTTTATTTTTGTAATATGACTCGGGGTTACTCAGTACTGAAAGCTTTTTAGTTCTATCGACTATAAGAGATTCGTTTTTAAGCACCCTTTTGAGATGAGTGCTTATGACCGCACAAAACGGTTTCGGTTAAATAAACCGAGTCGCAACGTTACGAATTAAGCCACCATTTTTTTCAGTTTCTTCAATATCAGTGAGTCCGGGCAATGAAATCTGAATTATCTTGCTTTCTATAGCCTATACCAAATCTATAGCCTAGATCAGCCGGCTTTAGCTCTAAGTGCCTTGAAAGCTGGATGTCTCATAGACGATCTATTCTCATTATTTAGTCGTTTAGTTAAATTAGCTTTGCCATAGAGAGCTTTTTCCCAAGGCATTTCTGCTTGAAAGATCGTAACGTTTATCACCAGGAATCTAGCTATAATTCAATCAGGTCTAAAGACTTCGATCCATGTCCCATCGTTCTTATTTGATCCTTTCTCATATACTATACTAAATACCCTGTTAAAATGCGAACTTTCCTCTACATATAATATTCTGGTCTAAGTGCTCTTGAAATTCAACCAGGATTTTTAGATGAATCGCAAAATTATTATTTTTTTCAATTTCATCTTCGTTAGTTCGAGGGAAAATTGAAAAAGTTTAGTCAAAGCGGCGCCTTTTTTAGTATGCATATGTAATAAAAGTGGACATAACAGACCCCTATATACTAAGTAGGTATAAATGATCATGCGGTTAAATATAATTAGCAGATCATCTTGCTTTCAGTCCCCAAGTACTTCAATTAACATTGCTGATATGTCCGACATATTTAAATTCTTTGAAAAATTAAATTTTTGTATCATTCAAAATGGTGGTCTAAACTGTAGTTTTGTTCTCCTCGTAAATGACTCTTTTATTTTGGGTTGAAGTCAAGTTTCACTTGCACCCCTTAATGGCAACCAACTCATCTCCCAACTTAGCTGGGCTACTGTTCTTGTGCATGAACCGATTCCATTTTGTGTAAGTGTCACCATAAATTATTCTCTGTATATTTTCATCAATCGAGTCGTAAGAGACATTATCGAAACCTTTTTCAATATCGATAAAGATACAAAAAGCGAAATTGTTTAAAGCTGTCAAGTTTAACATACCAACTTGATGAGAGAATTAGTTCCTATGAATTTTCTGGAGAGGATGTTACTTATATAATGTGTCGATTTAGCCCATTCCCCAACTTCTTCAAGATAAACCAGGTAAGGTTAATTGGTCTATATGTCTTGGGTCGACAAGATGTTCTCCGCTCTTTAGTGTGAATGATACAATGACCGTTTGGTTATTCGAAATAAACTCTGAAGTCGTCTGATGACTAAAGGGCCCTAGACACGATCCAATTTGGTCGGTCCAACCAAATAGGTATGTTGGTCCAACCAAATTGGTACTGCATACACTAGACTCAAATTGGTTGGTAGGTTGTGTACAGACGAACACATTTGGTTGGCCCGATTTTGACATTAATTTTGATTTTGTTATTTTATGTTGTTATTATTTTAAAATTATTATATCAACAATGCCGTTTACATCAAAAAAGCAAAAAATTGAAATTGCGCTAGTAGTGTCGCTAACAATTGAAAACAAATAACAAAAGATTTGGGCAAAAAACTGACTAAGGCCCTGTCCGATTTCTGTAATAATGAAATCATTTTGACATTAGTGAAATAATTTGCTCTTCCATATTTTGATGCAAGTTCGTTTGCTGTCCGAATTCTGTAATAATATTGACAATTGATTTTGAAATTTCAAACTACAAAACGTTTTTAAAAAGTGTGTACAAATTAATATTAAAGTGGATATTAAAATAGTTTATAACTCTAATAAGTCATAATTATGATTGAAGTAGAGTTTGACCCTAATATAGTGTTATTTATCTTAATAACATACTATATGTATATAAAAATAATAGCATATACAAATTATTAACATGCATACGAGTATATAATATATAAAATTACTTTCAAGAATTTAAAATATTCTTATTGCCCGACATTGTTGTTGTGTTAAAATTATTACAGAAATGTCAAAATTATAACACGCAGTTGCTGTAATAATTTGGTTGCATACATATATTATTTCGCTTATGTCAAAATTATTTCATTATTACAGAAATCGGACAGGGCCTAAAGGAGCAAATACAATTTAGTCATATGGCGTTCTTGAAGCAACTTAACAGTGATGACTATAGAAACTATTTACGGATCGAACAACAATACATACGATCCAACCTGATTGCTTGGCCGGTTGGTTGGTTGATTGGATGGAAATTTCCATTCAACACGCCCGATAAATTGTTTGTCAACCAACATGTATACGCACGTACCAACTTCAAACCAATTTGGGCCAACCGCCCGACCAAATTAGATCGTGTGAGCCTTAAATGGTCCACTATGTTAAAAGATATTTTAGACCAGAGTTGAGCATTATATAGGGCACAGTTCGATGTTTTACTAGTTGCATTCTGGGAACGTCTATAGACCAAATTTGATATGCATGTGATCATATATAGTACCTCAATAAGACCTTTATTTACTCTGAAGATCGAAATCAACTGAGAAATAATTTCATTTTATATCCTGTTAAAGCAGGAAAATTCCCTCCCTGTTCAGGAGATTTAAGTGTTAACAATTTTTCCAGACAAATTTCTGATCCTAGCAGTAGGGCATAATCTCATTGATTAGGTCCCTGTATTCGGACTAGTTCGATGTCCCTGAAGAGTCTGAAAAGTTTGTGTCAAGAATTATTGTAATGGTTCGATTACATCCTACTTCTGATTGAGGCCTATTTATAAAAGTATGATCCTTCTAGAGTATGTTTTTCGAGTCCGGATGCTAAAAGAAGTTCAAAGATTTTCTTACAGATACTTTGAATGCTATAGCGTATAGTGTCTTATATCGAGGTTCTGTTCCGAGAGGGTCTCCGTATTATCTCTCTACTCCCCGGTGCATATCTGTCGGGTTCTATTGAAAATTTTCATTCGTTTTGCTGTGCTTATATCCACCAGTAAACCGTTTTAATAGTGTTCAAAGACATATTAGATGAGAGAAGAGCCTTTCTTATGACCTCTAAACCAAATCCGATACCCATGGTCCGATCAGATAGTCAATAAGTAGACAATTTAAAGTAAGGTAGAAAACCTCCTCTCTAATGGCATTAATGTCAATTTTAGAGCACTAACATCAATCTGGTTTAACAATTCGGAAATCGAATCTCTTTTATAGACGAGGAGCGGTTTTTATTAAAATTTTATTTTGATGAGCTTTCTGATAAGTTTCCTGAAAATAGTTTTCAATATTTGAGTTCAATATCTATATATGTGTACGGACATATCATAAAATGTCGCTCAAAATAATTACTTTTATCTTACTTATCTCTTAATTCTCTGTGGGGCAGTTAAACCATCAAAATGATTTGTATATACTACAACAATAAATCCCATCCGTTGAATAATCACCCTTCGAAATACATACATATATAGTGAAACTGACCAATCTGTATGATTATATGATTGGAAATATTGAATTCGTGTGCTTCAGTTAGACTCAGTTATATAATAAATTCTGATCATGTCAATTTATATATACAATACTATATATAGATCGATAACTTTTTAACACAATAAGAATACAAAAGATAATATTCTAAAACCTTATAATAACGACAATCGCGCGGGGTCAAATTTTTCATAATACATCTCGGACATCTGTTCAATTTTTATTGCTCTGTACCATTGTCAAAATTTTTGAAACAAACAATAACACAAAATTTTTAGAGGAACATGCATTTTATATGCGTCTGCTCTATCTGTCCGCATTATATAAAGTTTGATACTATGTGTATATATATAATATATAGCACACATACGTTAGGTAGACGCATTTTATGTTGTACATTAAGCATAAAATTAGAATTAAAATCGCACCCTTCATCAAACAAACAAAAATAAAAATCCATACAAATTAGAATTTTTCCACAAAAAGGTTTCACGTTTTTAGTTTATTGTTTCTTTTTTATTCGATATATACGAGTATAATATAATCCCGCAATAAAATTCGCTTAAATACTATCGGTCGTTGTAATATGTGAATTTTACGTATATAAATTGCATTTTACAACGCACTGCAAAAAAAAAAATGCTCAAACGTCCTTAAATATATAAAATTTTTAGCATAACAATGGGTGGCGGTATACTAGTCAGCGCATAATAATTTTCACGCTAAGAAAATGATAATAAAATAATAATTTTTATCCCAAATTGATTTTTCAAAAATCTATGTATGTATGTGTACAATATATATCGTATATATTTCTTTGTATAGACTAGTGTGTACTGCCAAAATGACGAGGGTGCAAAAATGACGCGAATTATTCCTATAGTTTTGTCGATTTTCTTCTTTTTATTTGGTTGGTACACATAAGTATATATACACACACAAGTATTATATTTGGCAGTGTTTTAGGGGTTAAATAACCTTAGCTGCTATGCATGTTGGTTAGAGAGGGGTTTTATTTTATGATTTTGACATGTTTTCAAAATTTATACTGACCAAACGCTGGATTTATTGATTTTTTGTAATACGAGGCGAAATATTCAGTAGAGAGGTCAAGAATGCTGCAGCTGCTAATTGAAAAAACAAAACTAATGTTTATATGTTAATTAAATTAGTTAGAAGAGAACATATATTATGTACATATGTGTAGGAGAATTTCAACAGTAACTTTCTTCAATAGGCTCAAATGATAACTGAATTGATTGCTTACCTTTGGCACCAATTTAAGCTTTTTGCAATTTGTATAACGATCATTCTAACGAATGAATATTATCGACTACAGAAACTAAGTAATTAAGTGAATCGCCCTCCTCACTCCTCCTTGTTTGGGCTATTGTGATATCTCAACTCTATAAATATACAGTCTCAATCCTGGCATTTAGGAACATTGATTCTCACATTAAGGAAATACACTCCAAAAGAAGCACACTCTATAGAGGTAATGTCTATTATAGAAAGTCATCAACTTTTTTGCTTCAACTCAAAAAACAGTGGCCAGTGAGAATACTTACCAACTTCCTTCAAGTACGTCTCTTATGTTCATCTGGGATCTTTACTGGTTAATTGTTCCAATAAAAATTTAAATGAGTGACTTGAGACGAATATATCCCATCGCTTCTGCCACCGTTACATCACGTTTAAAGTCCTATAAAAGTGGGAGATAAACATGCCTGGGACAGTTATCGACCTCCAAATTATCACATACACATGCGAATTGGTATACGAGTATCCAGACTTCATTCAGTAAGCTAAGTTGATTCAAGGAAGATCTTGTCTTACCAATAAGTTTTGGAAAAAAAGTATTACAAATTGCTCTTCAAGCAACTGGCCTATCTCAGCAAGATGCAAATGCGACCATCTATGTAGTTCATTCCCATCCCATATAGTGCTGTGCTGGAGTTCATCTTATCTAAGCTAAGGATTATTCACCCAGATTACTGTGGTCACATTTTTGGCTTGCGATGATGATTACACTAAATGGCGTTTAGAGACTTTATGGTGTCTGAAGGCATACTCTTATGTCATCTACTTTAATCACCCATATTATGGCAGCGCTAAAGAACAACTGGAAAAGTTGTGAGCGCATATGACATGTTTATTAAAGTGGTCGTTCTTATAGGGAATACTCTTTGAACATAATGTGAATTCATTACGTTCTTATGTAGTGAATACTCACTCCATTATACCATCTGAATTAGAATGAAAAACAGCAACAAGGCCAAAATAAACCTTGACGGTGGCAAATTTTTTTTAAACCTATGTTGTAATAAATAAATCCTTAAACGATTCAGATACAACCATCTTGGATGTTTTGATATTTTGTGTTCATCGAAATTTTGGAGAAAATTTGGCAGTAGTTATTTTTGTCAGTATATCAATAAACTTTCCCCAACTCGCGGTATTTAAGAAATGAGGATGATTTTACTTTGGTTTTTGCACTTCAAATAATTTATTTCATCTTTCTACCCTTCTGGTCTTTAACACACCATTCTACACAAAGAATTGATTTTGCAAACGTGGGGATTTAGTTTGAAATCCGAATAAACCTGTGTAACACAACATACGAGTTGCTCTTCAGAAACAATTCATGCACGATCATTGATCATATATGGTTGGGATATCCTATAATATAGCGTTTTGTTCAGCTTTAATCAGGTACTAGTTTTTGCTTATATTTAATCGTAGATTTTGTACAATAAAATAATGATATTTTGAAGGACATGGTTTAAAACTAAATCTTCAAGTTTTTATCACCTGATAATATGAACACAACTATGAGCCCCTGGTGGTGTGAAAAACTTATGGGCAGCTACAAGCTAGTATGGTACAATGCAATATAATATCTTGAATTAAATTGTTTCTCGCCAGCCTATGGTGCTGACATAAAAAATTAGTGGGATCCAGCCTAGCAGAGGATCGATCATAGATATGTTCATCCAATGTCACCGATAGTACTTTAATGGTAAAAGGTTCCATTGGCATCCAGCCGAAGTCAGGATTCATAATATGTGCTTTCCATTCCAGCTGATATAACTTTAGCTATAGCTGACACAATATATTGCGTCATCTATTTTTCCATCCTTTGCCAACATTTTATTGGGCCTACTTAAAGTATAAAAAATATATAAAGCTCCAAAATGCAGAGCTTGATAAAATAAAAGTGGTGTCAAAAGATTAAATATTTTCCAGAGCTTTATCGGAATGTTTGTTTTATTTGCTTTGATTTTGAATGTATTTACCATTTTCTTCTCGTTTCTATACGCCAGCCAATTTTCAGTTTACTGATTTGTGTTTTTCACATGTTTCAATAACAATAATAAAGTTTAGCAGTTGATCCATACATGTTTTAAGTTGAGTTTTATAATTTGGACTTTTCGGCTTAGTGAAGTTTCCGATTACTTTTAGGAACATCCACCACTTTTTTGCTTGCCCTTTGCACTAACTATCTTGTAGCATCTTCGAATATTAGTAACTTATTGGATTCTACATCTTTCAAATATTAGGTTAAGTTTCTCAACTTCTGAAAACTTAAAAGATTTATCTCTATAACTATGATGTAATCAAGCATTTGTAACGTTTGATCGTTCCAGGTCACAACATCACTGCTATGTACCAAAAAGTGATAACACGAAAAATATTTTTTTTGTTTGAGTATATGTAGTATTTTTTAAATACTTCCTGAACTGTATTTAAAAAAAAAAGTATGTAACAAAATTTGTTCCCAGTATTTTTGATTTGGGTGGTGTAGGTGTTTGATGAAGATGTCGGAAATAGACGGAGAGAAAAAAAAACAAGGTGGGCGAGATAGATGATGAGGTGGTCTAGTAAATGATCAGATACTTTAATGTTATACTTCTCACCTGCTGTGCCACAAATATTTGCTTAAGAAAGTTCTTCGCTACATTGCAGTATATAAACTCCTATATTTGATGCTCTTGACCCCATTCCAGAATTTCAGTTAGGTCGATTTTATTAAAGACATCATATTTTGTTTTACATATCATATAAGACATCATATTTTGTTTTACTAAGGTCTTGTATCTCCTTTGGTTCTAAAAAGATAAATCAATTTGGAATGTCTACGCTCAATCGTAAACAATCATGTAACAAGTAAAGTTAAGGTAGAAAATGTCGACATTTACGTAACCAATGTCGACTACTGTGAATAAACAATATGAATTATAAAATAATGGCGACTGAGATCATTATTTTTGAGGTTTTATTTAATATTTATCAGATTTGCTAAAATTTTCCAATATGACAAATTGAAAATAAGAAACTTAACATTGCATCCTCTAGTTTAACGAACAAGTAGATTTGTCACAAATGCAAGCACCGCTTGTCATTTGGCCAAAATATTTAAACTATCAGAAAAAGACAGAATTTATCTAATAAATTTCGTCGGGATACTCTAATTAGTATAGATCAACATATTAACTATCATCTTAAACAAAACTACATAAGATATAATGATTACTTGCTGAATTGTAGTATGCATATTTATCATCCGGCCTAATCTGGTGTAAGATCATCATTGTCTTTATATCTTATGCTAAAAATTCCACATAACATACTTTATGAACGTATTTGAACACATGTTTAATTGATTTGACAGAACGGTTAAATTCAATTACCCAAGCATTATAAGTTTTGCAAATAAATTTCAGTTTCATTCGTCGTGTTCTTGATTTTCATTGTATAATGGAATGTTCATAATTTTATCATACATTAAAAATATGTGTATAGTAAATATGTCAAAAGTAGGATGATGAGTGACATCTCTAGAAATATATCATAGTGAACTGTCACCATACAACTTTCTATTAGAGGCAAGCAGAACATTATTTTTGTTTGAACGTCCAATTCGCATCAGCTGAACACAATTTTTATTATCTAAAATCGCTCCCTCTAATAATGATTTATTTCGCATCCATTTGCAAGTTAAGATGAATACGTTTCAAAAGCTCAGCTCCGTTGCAAATATATTCTTATTGAGTTTTGCTTTGACTAAGGTAAGAAGCCAATAAACGATGTAGTTTCTTGTTATTATTATAATTACTTAGTTTATCTAAAATTTGAAAAATTATAAAGCTATCAAATCGAAATAAAAGAATTTTACTTCGATTTGATAGCTGTCGCAACATTGTCCTTGTTTAAGTCACACATTAAACTTGCCATGTACACGTCGCGAAACTTCCATCAAATAACTTTCCAATTTAATCGCCATCCCAATCAATTACATTTTTACAATTTTTGTATTGTATTGCCGCCGGTTGTAGCTTAATGGTTAAAACAGTTTCTCATCATGCCACGGTCTCGAGTTCGTTCCTCGCCGTTGACTAAAAATTAACATGCACCGGATGATATTAAAAGCGATTTGTGTAAAAAATTCTTTGGGCTGACCACCTACAATGTGCACCAATCGTTTAAACTGGTTCGTAAGATCTCAGTTGAGACCATTCACGGCCTCTTAGCCATAGATTATTATTGATCCTACTCTAGGGAGGTACGACCCCAAAACAAAATAAAACCGAAATCATTATTTATCAAATTAAACATTTGGGGGGTGTAAGAAACTATCGTTCTATACACTCAGAAAAAAATTTACCCGTTCGTACATCCCAGTAGTTTTTACCCGTTCGTACATCCCATATTCGTACCGATTCGTCGTAACTGCCCGTAACATTTAAAATTACAACAAAATACATGTAGTTACTGTGCCCCTCTGATTTGCACGAGCTTAATTCCCATATTATACCGATTCTAGTAGCCGACTGTCACTCGACCATACAACATCACTTATGCCCGATTTGTGAACTCCCCAAATTTTTATTAATTTATCCGATGACGGGCTATCCAACCATTCGCCATTGGGGCTTAATTTAACCGCCAAAACGGCGTTTTCGTATGATAGTCATTTTCGTATGACAGGCTAATGTAAATTTGACTGTATAGTTTGGTTTCTAAAATTAAATCGTAAATTAATTCTGGAATTGTGGATGCTGAAGCTTTGAGTCATGAATTTGTGGATAGAGTATTAGGGCCAGATGTTTTTCATTTGATGCGGCTAACTATGAACTGGTGGGCCCATTGGTACCATTTTGCTTAAATAAATTATAAAATTAGGAAGCACAAACGTGTTTTCACTGAATAAAAACAACACAATCTGACATGAAAATTGCATTTCTCATAAAATCCCGTTTTCTAGTAACCAAGAATTTTGTTGATATGAACTAAATATTTGGTTAAAATAAATAATTGTTGGTGAAAAATATACTGTTACTTTAATCAAGGTATATTTTACCAAAATTGTTTAAACAAATTTCTGACAAATAATTATTGTTTGATCAATATTACTAAAAACTTAGTTTTTAGTAATTGTTTGATCAAAATTACTAATTCATGAAAAAACTTAAATTTGTTATTTTAAGTATATTCATAGGTTGTTTTACTATTTTTTCAGATAATTTAACCAAATTCACGTACCAATATTTTAGTTAACTGAATTTTGATCAATTATTGCTTTAACCAAGTAGAAAATTTTTATATTTTAAATTAAAGTAGAGAATTGGTGAATATAACCAAAAAAACTGGTTAAAGTAACCAAATTATATTACTAACACTTTGGTCATAATATTTTTTCTGAGAGTACCACAGATTTTATTATAACGTTTATAATTTGTCCTTTTGTCAAATATTGAACCAATTTAAAACTAAATTATGGAAGTGGGTTAATCAATTACTTACATCTTATGGTGTCCTAGCCGAAACTAAGACACACACTATAAACTCCTTCGTCACCAAATACCAAATTATTATCAATCAGACTATTTGAGCGGCGCCGATGAAATTTCATTATATATGTACATTCACTAAAGACAATTCTCAATTCCAATTCCGAATATATCTTTGTTATTAACATTAGATTTCTATCTTATATATTATGTATATTGCTGATAAATATTAGATTTATATAGACACTCATTGATTTTTGTGTGTTAAAATAATAATTACAACTACTAATTACTACTAGCATAAATATATATATATATATATATATATATATATATATATATATATATATATATATATATATATATATATATATATATATTCTGATATATATATATATATATATATATATATATATATATATATATATATATATATATATATATACTGGAGTTGTAGTTATTATTTCTACATCTTCTAGATTTATACATATTATAGGAAATAAGGATATAAATAATTAATTTTTATTTCCTTACAGTCGTTATCCATGTATGTATGTAGTATGTACGGATCTATATATGTAATAGCAAATTTATGAATAATCAAGGCTGATTGTTTGTTTGCTGTTAAAACACAAAACTATACCATTTTTATGACCCATCTAAAATTGATAATAAAATCGATTGTATATATAGTTTTATGTTAAATGGTTATATGTACACGAGTATGAATCATCGATGGTCTTTAAGTGGTTTGATTTTATCAGACTGTTTATTATATTAACTGTTACGACTATTTTATCTAAGAAAGTTTATTGGGACTATTTTTTTTTATTTGGTGTACTAAGATAACACGTTTAGATTTCGTAATAATCAGTGGACACACCATACAGGCTAAATTCGATTGTGACAAATAAATTATTCGTCTCGTTGTGGTTTGGCCCAAAGTGGTGGAAACGAAAATCCAATAAAAGACGAATTAAAATTTATGAATATAGAATATGAATTTAACAAGCTTTCAAGATTACTCAACTGACCTACCACAAGCAGTTTGATGTTAAGGAAAATAAAAATAAAGTATATATATATAAGACACACATAAACATACAACTGTAACGACTATAAATCTTTTTATTTATTTTTTATCAGCATTTACTACTTTTTTTTTTTGCTTTTGGTTTATTCTTTTTATTTTCTTTAGATTTTTTTTTTGCTTTTATATTATTATTATTATGCTTTTCTTCTTCTTATATTCTGAAAGTTACGGGTGAACATTACCATCCTCCTATACCATAGTACTATCATCATCATAATCGTAAAAAAAGAGGAAAATAAAAAAAAAATTGCTATAAGGATAATAAAAGAGAGAGTATTTCGCTTTCTGTGTGCTTATTGAAACTAAAAGGAATGAAAAAGGATATTTGAATCAAATATAAAGATTGTAAAAGTATTTATGATTTTTTTTTTAATTTTATCCTATTTGTACAATTTGAATATAAAGTACCTACGACAAATAATCCTTTTGACATGTGTATGCAAATAACCCGGTAAGGGTTGCCAATATATACAGTATAGGTACCTCATATCAAATCAACACTGCCTGTTCGAGTGTTACATATATTTATATATATAGTTGTGTCGTTTAGACCTTATAAAACTCACCTCTATGTTTAACATATAGGATAAACGACACAGCTTTCCATGTAGAGGTATATGTATATATGAATAATTTGTCGATTTGGAATTGATGAGGTATGTGAAAAATAGAAACATAAAAAAAGCTGGAAAATACTTTGTTTTTCGAATTCACAAAGAATTATTTTTACATATCCAAAGTAAAATATATATACACAAACTTTTCAGGTTGAATAGTTATTATATCGATAATTGCTGTTAAACTCGAGTGAAATGTTTTACTTTGAACACATCTGAAGATGGCAATTTATATAGACTTTGTATATAGATTCATAATCAACTTATTTTTTTATCGAATTAATACTGTGAGATGACTCGACATAGTAAGTGCATTGTTAAATGCACTCTAATCGATTTAAATTTATTTATTTTTTTGTGTTTTTCTTAAATAAGTTTTTCCATCTTTCTTTTAGATTTTGTTAGAGATTGATTAAAAAAACGTTTCGAAATTGAATGAGCAGAAATATCTATAATTTACATTAAACTACAAAATGTAAACCAAATCTTAGACAAATTTACAGAAATTTAGTATTTTGCTCATCAAGAAACGTTTTGATGCTGGATATCCTTAAGATTTCTATAGTTAATTTTTCAGTTAAACTGTAATTGTAGGTGCTATGCATAGGACATCAACTGCAGCACTCGAGATGGTGACTAGTGTGCATTTTTATACAAAATAAATAAACTAACGAGAGTTTATGTTGATGTTCCCTGTAAACATATTTCTAAAGGACCAGTGGTATCAACTTGTCTAAGGGAAAACAGCAATAACAAGAACAAATACAATTGGGCCAAAAGTTACAAATATTAGTTACCTCTCCATACATTTAATTTTAAAGAGAATAGATACACACCGTTTTTCCTTAATCTCTGATTTTTAAGAGCATATAGGGAGTCAACTAGACTGGGCCTTCTGTAACTCATTGCAGGTCATTGCTGGCCTTTCCAGTTTTCTCGTCTCTTATCTTTTTTGTTTAACTAAGCTTTAATTGGGTGCAGGGCGGACTTTTAGACTGTCCTAGCATCTTGTAACTGTCAGAGTTCCTGCACTCAACGCGCGGTCTTTCAAGTATACTCAAACGGAATTTCAAACCCGGATAACGAATTCCACTTCCTGGATGTTCGATAAATAAATTCGCACTTTGCACCTTCAGTTCGAGGTTTCGGCAGCTTCACCGTAAACCGGTGCGTATTGCTCGTGTTACCCGTCCTGTCACAAATGGTTGTATTTTCTCCTTTAATTTTGCAGAACATTTACCATCTCTGCGGTGCTGTAGGCTGTCTAGATCTTTCGTATTATTTGAATGCGTTTTCCACTCCGATGACATTCTTGTTTTGTCACTGGGCTTTTTACTTAGTATGTGTCCTATCCATCTACATATGCGCTTCCTTATTTTGTGCTTTATTTCGATTGGTCTCGTTTGCTGCAGAAGTTCTTCATTTGTGATAATCCGTCTGAGGCATTTATTCACAAAAACCTGAAGTCTTCTGGTTATCTCCTGAGTGTATTTGCGTGTGTCCCTGTTTCACAGCCGTATACAGCAGTACTGATTTGCACAGGCATTATAAACATCCGCCTTGTCACGAAAGTTTGTATTTCGTGACAAGGCGGACGCAATCCAGATTTTTTGCTTTGTTGGTGCGTTGATGTCCTCTTCAGTCACGCCTGTTTTTGCTGTAGTACGATCAAGGTAAACAAACCTATCAGCATCCTCGATGGTTACTTCATTGATGGTAATTGGTGTACTAATGTTTGTGTTCAGTCTCATAGCATTGTCTGATTGAAGTTAATTTTGAGATCAAACTCTTGTTCCAATGGATGTCATTAGAGAATGCGCTAGTCTAGTTTGCGCATCACATTATCCAGCACTATTAAGAACATTAGTGAAGAGAGAACAAATCCTTGTCTAACTCGTCGTGTGTTGTTTTATTTATCACTTTGTTGGCCCTTGTATTGGATTCTATTCATACATTACTTTTATGAGTTATTATTATTAATTATTTTCTTCGGAATGCCCAGTGCGTACAGTGCTTTCCAGATTGCCCATTTACTGATGGAATCGACTGCTTGTTATGGAGTAGATATAGTGTTGAGTTCCATTCGTTTGATTGTTCGATGACTATACAAACTGCGTTGATGTAAACTCTACGGCTTTGTTCAGATCTAGAGTCAGCTTATTCGTTTCTTTTGGGCTGGTGCGATATTTGTTCAAGAATGATCCTTGCCTTCTCAATAGCACTTTTAACTTAACGGTCCGTGGGTGGATGTGTGTTGATTACTTCGTTATACTTGCCATCATGATTCTCTTCGTTTTATTCGCTCTCTGTATCGTTGTCTTCGAAGAACTCTTTCCCTCTATTTAGCTGTTGTCCTTCAGTCTTTAGGACTTGACCAGAAGAATCCTGTATTGGTGGTAAGGTGGTGAATTTTCCGATGAACCGTTTTACACATTGATGTAGTCTGCTGCTGTTTCCGGAGTCTCGAGGTATCAAAGCTTCTTCTATTTGTTCCCATTTCTGATCGTTCCAGCTTTCTTAGATTGAATTGCAGCTTTCTTTGAATGTGTTTCTGGTGTCAGTATTTTCAATCTCTCGATGTTAAGATGCACACCGTTGAAAGGAGTTTTATTTTTGTTTTATAATAAATACAACCCGAAAGTACTAAATCTGTGGTTCACTTATATTCCACTCAAAATCAGCAATTCTTATAAATTTAGAAGAAATCCTAAAATGGTTCCTATGATGCCGTACGATTAAGACATGAAAACGTTTCGCTTATGTATATACCTTATTCTCGAGATGGCAATCATAATCTTGGCTAAGTTACTACCCGATACATGAAACTAAATGTTTTCTGGTATAAATAATGTTTAAACAGTCTCAAGGGTAAAGATTGTTCAATCATGACATCGTGTCTTATATTAAGGTTAATCCTTTACGTAGAAATGTAAATCCGGACCAACATCATAAATGAACAAAAGATTTTATAAACGCTAAATCTGCATCAGAGTATCGAACTTATGTATTGTCTTAAAATATTAAAACGTTAAGTACACGAAGTATAATGTACAGTCCTTGGGGAATTTTCTACTAACAACTTTCATACCGATCGATATGTTATTGCCAATGATCACAGATATTAATGTAAACCATCTTACGATAACCCAAAAGGGTAAATACTCTCTGACATATACATATAAGCTGTTTTGATTCATCGAGCATGTTGATCCCATTGCTATGTCTAATAATAATTAATATTTTGTAAGGTTTGTCCATCTCACCATACATCAACTTGTACAAATATTCTCTTTTTTTTAAATACTAGTGGGCTAAATAAGAATACTCACGTTAATGTGTTAATTTTAACGGAAAGTTCACACCACTGAGATGGAGATGACACTTCTGAATGTTTGGATCAGAAGCAGTTATGGTGTTAAATATGAAGAGAAATTTGCGATCACAATTATAGGCCAGGAACGCTCGAATATACTATGAAGTTCAAATACGTATTGGGGAAAAGGGGGTAAATAGGACCACAATAACCCATGCTACCTTACCAGCCATCTTAAAAAGAACCGCCCAGGTGGCGCAGTGGTTAAAGCTGCGGCAGTTGGAGCGGGAGGTACCGGGTTCGAATCCGATTCGAGGCAGGATGCAAAATGGGTTTTTCACCTTCGTTCGTTTGGGCGGTGTGATCGGTGGTGAAAAATAAACATAATCTGGATCCTCTGTCGTGTTTAGAATCCTTGGGCCGACCCATCTTCCATGTCAGTACTATAGGACTGACATGGAGCTATGCAATGCGCAGATGGCTCTACGGAAAGACTCAGACCTATAGCCGTATAGAGTGGTATCACAACGGATCAAATTTGGTCTAAGTGTGCGGTAGCAGCCACATCAACTTAACTTTTTTTTTTTTACCAGCCATCTTTACAAATGAATCGGTATATGATAATTTGACTAGTTTTGGACTATACGTCCTAGACCATGAGATGTAATTGTCTATCACCTTTGGTAGGTTAACCACTTTTTTCAGGCCCTCAAAACTTGTTTGGGTGACAATAAACACCTTGAATATGCTGGAATGTCTGAATGAATTAGGCCTTCACTGAATAGTCTCCTAAGAGATTATTAATAAGAGAAGAATAATATCTCTTAAAAGAGATAATGACATTCACTTTAACGATGTGCACACTTATGATGCAAAATTTTCATGTCACATAAATCCAGCAAAGGTCCTACTTCTCCTTCAACGATTATATAGACGTACCTTGATGATTCCTGATTCTGAAAAAAGGATATTGTTATTGTTCACTCTTCGATATATATTTTGCGTTTTCTGCAATAAAACACTCTTTGGCGTTCTGATCTACTGGTACAAGCTGGATGGATATCCATTTCTAAATCATTTGGATATACCGAAGCTATCACCAATCGCCGAATAACTCGTCACAATCGATGAGAATGAGTTTGAATTAACTTTAATTTGACCATGTATAGGTCATATAAAGTACATCGAGTGGTCACATATGTAGATCATCCATCTTTAACAATTTCAATGATCCATTATTGTCACTTTATGTTGTTATGAATGAATGTTTTATACACATCGATAGTAAATAATTCAAGATTTGGCTGTAACGAAGCCTTTTTCACGTAAACCAATAATTGCAATTATTTAACTGTAGAATGGCCGTCAAATCTAATTGGCATATAATATATAACTATAAAATCTTACTTTATTTTGATACTGGTATATACGATTGCACGTGATACTCTATTAAATATTAAATGATTTTTCGTCAAATATAAAATATTTAAAGAAAAATTACAAATCAATAAAACTGGCTATATGGTTTTTTTTCAATAATAAATTCAAATTATTGGCCTTTCTATATTATTATAAGCAATTGAAGTAGCGTACCAAACGTAATATGTTCACTTACGTATTGAATTTACTATTACAGAGTAGAGTTTACTATTACTTCATACTGTGGCAAGCAACCAAAAAGATGTCAGATCACTCTACGCCTGAGAGTTATCATCGCCGACAGTGATCTTTTCGCCTAGCAAAACGCGGCTCTACCTATAAAGATCGCTGTATCATTCGGTTCGGATCAACACGCAGAACGTGATCGAGCCAGCGGACTCGCTGTCCTTTATTTTCATGCACGATATCAGGAATTCGCATTCAATTCCTCATCTCGTTTCATACTCATTCGTCAAGGTCCAACTCCCACATCCATATACAACAACGGGTCGGATCAACACTCTGTACAGTTTCAGCTTATCCGTAGTTGCAAGCTTTTCTAATTTCAGAAGTGGACGTAGAGGACATAAAGCCCGATTGCCAGCGGCAAGGCGAACCTAAATATTCTCTCGCAAACTATTATCGTGAGTAATAAGAGATCCAAATACTTGAATCTCATTTCTCCTTTAATCGTCTGGTTTCCACTACTCAAAAAAATCGCGTCTTTGCCTCTAAAACCAGAGATCAGATATTTGAGTATGGACTTGTTGATTTTGAGACCAACGGAAGCTGAACTTTGTTAGTCCGTTGCCAAATAATCCAATCACACAGATATCATCTGCATATGCCAAAAGTTGATTGGATTGTCGGAATAAGATAATGCCTTGAGATGTTTTACTTCTTACGAAGGAGATATTCCAACATGAAATTAGAAAGCATTGGAGATTAAAAATTCTCAATAGGCTGTTCTCAACTTTGACACCGCATTGTGACTGCGTTGCTGTCATTTTACATAGATGTGCATATTTTTTAGGGATTCCTAATTATTCAAGTGCGCATACCATAGTCTCTCTCGGTTGATCGAGTCATAGACTTGCTTGAAATCTAGGAATTCCTGGTGTACATCGCAGTTTGTTAAGTAGTACGTGAAGAGTCATCCGTAGCTAAAAAACTTAATCTGCAGTGACTGACCGATTTGGACGGAATCCTTCTTGGTAGTCACCGATAATTTACTCCGCTGGAGTAGTAATTCTTCCAAGATAATGTATGACAGTAACTTGTATACTGTGCAAAGGAGAGCTTTAGCGCGATATTTCTCGCATTTCAAGCGATCACTCTTCTTGAATATAAGGCATAACGAGGTCAGTTCAGGAATAACTTCGTTTCGACATATTTATCAAACAAGGTCGAAAAGTCAGTTCCATTTTCCATAAAGTTAGCCCTCCGTATATCAAGAGCTCTAAATTAATGCAATCAAATTTAGGATTTTTATTTGATTTCTGCATGGCCATTGTGTATTCCTCATAGGATGGATCCTCAATGAACATCTCTGCGGTTTGTATTTGAGGGTATTCAACCACATAATTATCACTGCCTACGAATTTTGTTGCCGACCGTTAAGATCTCACATCTTGGAGAACTCGAGCGCGCTCGTTGAAAATTAACACATGGTCAATTTGACTTCGGGATGTTTTACGCTTATGTGTCCATGTTTCCAAATGGATGTTTTTATGAAGAAAGAATGTGCTTGACACTTTGAGATCAATAGCGATCGCAAAGTACATCATTCTTTCTCCATTTTTAGGCGCAGTTTCGTGTCTGGAGTATGGCCCTATATCAATACATTATAGTCGGTCTGATTTCTGCCAGCTCTAGCATTAAAGTGACCAATCAGACATCGTGCTCAGGTATAGAGCTCAGATTATCCAAATTATTGTACACTGAGCCTTTATATTGAGGTTGCTATACATGAGAGTGTGGATGTACACAGATAATTGCAAAGTTGGCTTATCTCATGTGCAAGCGAAGTTTACGATTATCGACTGCCTGAAAATCCAACACAGCCTTTTTTACCTGTGGCCCAATGAGATATTCAACTCCAAGACTTTCGATGTCAACTTCATACATGTGATAAGGCCGTCAAACGCGCCATGGTTTCGAAGTGACTGCACGTTCCTCATCCGATCAACAATCTCATTTCCGGATACTTAAGTGGGGTATCCTTATTGTTAAAGTGGTATCCGATTTTTTTGGTTTGTTGACATTTTTAACATTTGCTTTTTACGGATGGGGGTCGTCAGCCCACCGATACAATCAGATTTAGTAACTTTTTACGACCAGCTCTGGATACTGTGGTGGTATTCTATGAAACATGGATGTTTCATATAATAGTTTCCAACCTATCAAGAAAGTGGACCCATCTACTAGGTCCACTTTCTTGATAGGTCGGAAGTGGTTCTTTATTTTAGGGACGAATGCCTATTTACGTCTTTAGTTAGTGTTACGGATGAAGCTGCCTTTGCACTGTGACGTGGTCGCTTAAACGTTTTAACTAAGCTTTAACATATTAAACCAGCATTTGCTTCATGCGTTTTCGTTCTACTTGATCTAATTCCAGCTAATGCAACTTGATTTTCTAAAAGTTCTACCTTAGCGATTAAAATGTGTATGGGATATGCCAATTCAAATGGTATTCTAGAAATTTCATAGTATTCATCCGTCGTAATAATAGTGGACCCTAATGAACGTTAAATAAGTGCAATTTTATTAACCATTTACTTTAGAATTCGTTTTTGATTGGCTATCGTGCCGATACGGCTGATAATACGAAGGTGTTTGTTTTACCAATTTTATCACTGAATCTAAATTTACTTTACCGAATTCCGAAAACTTAATCGTATACCACATCTTCAATTGGTTTACTATAGTATTTCTACATTTTCTCAGTCGGTGTCATCATCGTTTTCATTTATTTCGACAGTATAAATCAATTCATTTTCTGAGTTAGGCACATTGATACCAATCATAATGGTTCTGATAAATATAATTCTGGCTAGAGCTTTTACTGGATCGATTGCAATTTCTTTTTCTTATAAGAGCTTTTACTGTCTCTTCTCGTTTTCTCAGTTTCAGTTGAACCGATTCAATAATATCAACATCATTTGTCTTTGGTATGATATTACCAGTGCTCATTCAGACAAAGTTAAGCCATGATTTTCGATAATAGACTTAATTAAGTAATTGCTTTGTTTATACACGTTCATCGGCGTCAGATGGCTCCGAGTTTTATTAATCACAACTTGATTTAATCGATTAAGTAAATCGTGGCTGGTACCATCAGTAACTAGCTATCTTTTATTGTAAAAACCTGCATCGCCGCATAAATAGCCGTGTTTGTTCTGCGTCCCATCGTAGATTTCGGTCAACAGTCTAAATTATGCATCGCCGTGATTTATTATTCTGTGACAGTGCTTTTTATAAAATTTTTGGGATAGTCTGTTTCCACTTGCCACTAAGTGTACTAAAAAGTGATACATCAGTCAGAGTACGCTGAAATTATTTTTAACTAATGATCCGTCGGTTTTTGTCTACTTTATTATATATCAAAACTATCGGACAAAACCGAATCCAACAGGTAACAAATTTAAAGGTAAAACTTGTAAGTTTAATTTTAAAAACTTTTATAATGGCGAATCAAGTGTATGCTTACTTATATACATATCGACCATAATAAGTTTTGATTTTAAAATTTTCACCCCTCGCGTTTATAAGTACACCCACAAGCACACACACACACACGTATCCCTATTTTCAAATTTCCATATTTTCTTTGTCTTGTCTTACATATATGTAAATGGTCACCATCTCATACACATATATATATATAATATCCACTGCTGCTTATTTCACATTTTATATTTTATTCGGTTCTCATACTTGCGAGATCAGTAAATAATACGTTATCACCCACAATTTTCTTTTTTCTTTTTATTTTCCTCTCCTCCCGACTGTACATGTATGTATATATCTGTATACCAAAGAACTAACATTGTTTTGTTTAGAAATTATATATATGCACGTATACATGTATATGATGTGACCATACAATATCATCTATTTCCCAGTTTTAAGAGTGTCAAGACATTTCCTTTTGATTCGTTTACATTATGTATATGTTATGTATAGCATAATATATATATGTAGACATGTATATCCTAAACAATTTTCTTTTTAGGTGTGCATGTATATCCATGTGTAAATTTTATATGTATATGTATATATGAATGTATACTTACTCGTATATACACATACTACTTATGTATAGAAAAAACCATTTTTCCGATTTTCTTTTTATGAAATAAATATATTTTTGCTCCTATATATATATGTATGTACATATACACATATACAGTACGTGGATGGACAACACCGTCGTCAGCAGGGTCTTGAACTTCTTTTTATCTCATACCATATTCGATTTTGAGAAAAATAATTTTATATATTCTCTCTTAACTAACAAAATTTATTTTCTTTCTCTTTTTAGTTTTCGGTTTTTACACTTCTTATATAGATTTTCTCCGCACTGTTGAAAATCTAATATTCAGCGTTTTTCTATACATTATATATACGATATAATATATTTTATACTCTTTTGTGTATATGTACAATCATTTTCCACCCTTCAGAAAATACATAAATAAATTTAAAAAAAAAAATATTTTTTTTTGACCACTCGCCTACGTCACAATAATTTATACTCAAACGTAAGGAAACGCAGAGATTTTGGGTGGTACATTATCTTAACGCGGAAAATTAAATTTTCCATTCGCTTAATACTATCTATATATATTATAATGATTGTGATTAGTATCGTGGCGAAAAACATTATATACGTTAATGTTAGTCGGGATTGAAAAACAAGTGGAAAAACTGTTAAACGAATAATTTAATTAAATATTGATCCTTGTCCGATTTTTCGCTATATATAGGTAGTATATATATATTCTCGAGATGGAAAAAATCTTATTTTCTATTATACATATATACATACATATACATATATGTATATCCTTCTTCATCTCTGTCATTCTTAAATAAAACCCTTGTGTCCTTTATTTTGTATATTTTATGTACATATATACGTAGAAATGTGCCACACAAATGGACATATATCTCTTTACTTTCACAAAAATTTTCTTCTTCGTTTTTCTTGTATATATGGGAAAAAACGGAGAAAATATATCAACTTCTCCTTATACACTTAAATATCCGTCCGCCAGTATATGACTGGAGATATGTGTGTATATCTATTTGTTGTATTTCCTATTCATTGAATTCTCTTTCTTTACGTATATACATATAATCTAACATAAAATATTCGATTTTAGTTTTTGAAAAATTAGAAAGAGAAAATTAGAAAATTTTTCATATAATATATATATATACATATAACCCGTCGTCCCGTATATATAAACGAAGGCAATACAAAACTATTTTTCGTCTTAAAAACGAATTTTCCACGTTTTCACCATTTTTCCTTTTTCAAAAAAAAAAAAAAATTTTTTTTCTAGCGGTCACTTGAGTACACTAATATACTAAAAAATTGTGTGTTGTTTAGACACGGTACTATAACAAGATGGCCGCCGCGCGGCTTTTCTACATTAAAAAGTGGGGCAGTAAATGTGTTAGGGGGGTTACTAGTGCTATATAGTGTTTAAGGCAAATGTTGGGTGATTTTTTTTTATTATATAGGTGGACAATAATGGGATGGCGACGGCGTGTTTAGTATAGTTCGAGTAGTAGTTAGAGAAGACGAGTGGGCATCATTGTTTTTAATGTGGTATGGAAAAACTAAAAACTAAATATATGTGTATAAATGTATATATGCTGTAATGTAAGTAAAATTATTATTATTATTTTATTTTTTTTTGTTGAAAGGATAGAGAATAGAAATTTTGGAACGGGATTTATAGTTTTGGACTTTGGTTGGTTGGTTGGGTGGCTATACTGGTTTTAGACTTTTTTCTAGTATTAGAAATGAAAATTGGGTGGTTTAGTTTTAAAAAGATGAATAAGATGAGATGATGGTTTTTCTATATGTACGAGGATGTATCTATACACATATATACGTGTATTTGTATGAACGTAGAATATATCCTTTTTTATTGTAAGTTTATACATTTAAAATAGTATTCCAAAAAGGTAGATGATGTTGATGATGGGTTATATATGTGTGTTGGCCAGGCATGGGCAAATATAATATAATTTAATTTGAATATGCGGTTTATCATGGGTCGGACAGCCACGCACTTAAACAAAACTAAAAAATCGATGAATAGTTTTTTATATCGATTCTATTATTTCGTTCGAGTTGATTCAGTATATAATGTATCAAAATTATGCTCTCAATCAATCCAGTTAAACCAAAAATGAGTTTGTAATATAGATTAAAAATTATAAAGTCTTATTCATTCTTCAATGAAAGTTAGTTTATATATATATTAAATAAATCATGATCCGTGGAATTCCAAAACGATTACTCAATCTATAACCTCACGGCTTCATAAAATCAGTGAAAACGAGTTCTTGGGAATTGAATACTACATTGAATACTTTATTGTTTGATTTGTTTGTTTTATCTTTCCAATCTGTTTTTGGGCTCAAGGCACTCCCAACGCTTTCGCGGTTTGCTTGTTTACGTCCTACCTTACGCAATTACCGCCAAATCGAGGACGTACGTACCGTTGGGATTTTACATGTAAAAACTTTGTTTACATTTGTTATGTAAATTACGTATAAAACAACGTAAATAACATAAAACGTAAATAATATTACGTAAATTACGCAAAAAACGAAGACAAGATCATACGCAGTGCCATCTATTTTAAAATGTCAAAAATTTATCGATGTTTGGCAGTTAAAATGATTGTTAACCTCCTTAATAATTTTAAGCTTAAACAAAAATTATTGTCACATTCAGTACATGCTGAATCAGTACATGTCGAAAAAAATTGTACACAGTTAATTATTTCATAAATTATATTCATTCAATAGATGGTGTTTTAGTTTAACAAGAGATGGCGATATTAGATTTAACAAGAGATGGCGCCTTAGTTTTTTTTTTTACATAAAATCGTTTTTTACCTTTTTTACATATAGAATGTAAAAAATAACCTTATGTAAATAACACATTTTTTACATGTAAAAACCGTGTAAATTACATCGTGTAATTTACACGCTCAACAGTGGACGTACGGCTATAGATCCGATTTACGTAGAAACATCTCTGCACATTACATAGCTCCATGCGAGCCGATAGTACTGACGTTGAAGATGTGTTGGCCCATGAGTAGTTTTGTCAAAAACAGGTGTTTCAGAAAACCAGTTGTTTTCGGTTTTAGATTTTAAAATAACTGCTAATAGCTGTTTTTAATTTTTTGATATATTCCGACTGAAAAGTTCAATGGGCAGTCACATTGTTTTTAAAATTTATAATAATTTTAAGGACAATAAACAACAATCAACAATAATCAATGACAAAGAAAATAGAACGATTGTACGGACCCTACTGACTTTTTTTCAAGTGGTTCAAAAGATTCCTGACTGGAACTTTTTCTGAGAAGGTGGACCAAAATCATCCACTGACTTCATTACTGTGGCACTGGTAAATTTCATATTTTACGAAGAACCACGACGGACACAAGAAATTATTGCTGATAAATGCCACAGTTAATATTAAATAATCATCTGAGATACGGGTCCCAAGAATTTTAAATAAGGTCCAAAAAGAGACTCGAGTATTTTTTCTAAATAAATTAGAAAAAGAGCAACTTGAGGAAAACTCGTTACTGGTGTCTAAAAACTGTAGTATTACCTACTGGTGACGAATCTTGGTTCTTATTTACAATCGTAAAATTTAAGCAACAAAAAAAATGATTTCAGATTACTTCACCCGATCAAAAATTGTTGCTGCTATTCCCCTGAAATTGGTTTCTTAATGGTTCTGCTAGATTCTGCAAAATGGTATACTAAAGATTGTTTGCCAAAAGATATTAAAAATTTGTTGGAAAACCGGTTGAAAGAGGATTTGTGGCGCCCTTATTTACATCATGATAGTGTATAACTTTATTGCGATCTCTGGCATCGAAAGGCGGTTAACAGGAACGCGGAGACAATTGACGCGGTTAATGCTAAACTTGATAAGCTTAAAAAGCAAGATTTTATTACCGTTTTGAAAAATGGATCTATTTGAGAAATGGTTCGTTTTGAGAAATGGATCATGTTTTTTCATCATGAAAATAATGTCAGTATTTTCAGAATTATGGGATAATCTATTTAATTTTAATGACATTATCTAGGATCAGGTATACGGTAGCAACTGGACAAAAAGACGGAAAAAGTTACAACGGAAAATCAGTACAATGGTAAAATATGAGAAATAATGAATATCTGATGGTAATTGATTGTCCCAAATTTTTCAGTAAACTTTGCAAAATGTTTGTTCTATCGCAAAACGTAATTATTTTTTTTTATCAGAAAATAAAATCAACCTCGAAACTACATTCGATATTTTGTCTCGTTATTTTCTTTTAATTTTTTGTCCTCTTAATGAAAGCTTTCACCTTGTTTGGAGGTGGGCAATTTCTGCTGTCTTTCGTGTTGTATGATTTCGTCTACGAACAGCGCCACTGGCAGGATAACCTTATTTAACTTCGAATCAAGCATAGTGCTCACGATGTTATCGGGTGTCAAACATGACGATCTCTACTCCAACTTCTTCTCGTTTCCTGCTTTACTGTTTTCATGTGAAACAATGTTGCTCTTGATTATAAATTGCTACATACCCATAAATAAATGATGGGGTTTCCACTTTACTGACTTTAGATCCTTCCCAAAAAACCATGTTTCGTCAGGAATTCGGTCAAAAATAACCCACTTCACTATGTTCCTTATCTATTTAAAATTTCGATGTTTTTCATAGGTCTGTTCAAGAGAATGGTTACATGCGACTTCTTTCGTGAAGAACTCTTAACGTGTGCATGGTAAAATTTAGTTTTGTGTCTAGATGTACCTCTAGGTATTTAACTGCTGTATTGGACTATATTTATTGGTCTGGTTCTTGAAACTACACGTCGGTTGTAATATATAATTGCGTGACAATGACTAATTCCATTATTTCTGTGGTCAGGGTCAAGCCATTCCTATTTCTTCTTATTACGTGATAAAGGTCTTGTGCAGCAACATCGTTGGCATACCCCATCGTTCCAATCTCAGGAGGTAGCCGCACGAAACATTACATTAAAAGTAATTTCCTGTCTTGCAGATAGCTGGCCTTTAGTCACAAAGCGTTTGATTTCTCTTGTTACTAATTCTTCATCACCAGCAAAAGTAGACTATTTTACTTTTATTACCAATTTTGCAACCTTCCATCCGGAACTAAAGCGAGTTTGTACAATTTTGAGCCTTTGAGAATTTATAACTATCGAAGTATCGACCAGCTTAAGAAAGTTTAACTAAAAGAATGGATTTTCTAGGATGTTCTAGTTTATTGGAGAACCACTTAGTACTATTTTGTTTACGTTAAACATCAATTGCACTGTTCATGACGTGCTAATGATCATCACAAATTGTACAATAAATCCACAACATCAAAGCTATAGAAATCTCTTCCACCGAAACCCGTAGTTCTAATTCAAATCTTTCCACCTCATCTTTCCGATACAACAGAAATTAAAATTTAGGACAAATTTGGTAATTGAACAAGAGGTCGTGCCTTTAGCTAAGAGTAATGACTATATTATCCTTTTTTAACCCAATTTTATATTATACCAGTTATTTGATTGAAAATATCTTTTCTAATAGAAAATTCAGATCATCCAATTAAAGCCACAGTACCGTCTTAACAACCAAAAATTGACCACCCAGGTGGCGCAGTGGTTAAGGCTGCGGCAGTTGGAGCGGGAGGTACCGGGTTCGAATCCCGATAGGAGCAGGATGGTAAAGGGATTTTTCACCATACGATTACGATCGGTGGTGTAAATGAACACATCTATGACCCCTTGGTCGAGTGCAGAATTCATGGGCCAACCCATCTTCCATGTCAACTATAGGCTGTCATGGAGCTATGCAATGTGCAGATGCTTCTACGTAAATCGGACCTATAGCCGTACGTCCTCGATTTGGCTGTAATGGCGTAAGGTAATGACGTAAATAAGCGAACCGCGAAAGAGTTGGAAGTGCCTCGATCCCCGAAACAGATTGTAGAGATAAAAACAAACAAACAAAAAAATTAAAAGTGAATTGATTATAATTTAGCCTTATCGAATATCAGTATAATTACTTTTCATGGTACAAATGTCAAATTTACATTCAAGCAAGATCTAAAATTTTACTCTTTTACTCTTTAGAATACAACTGGCCAACAAAGTTAACCGAAAAATATTTTACGTTTTGCTATATGTTTCATCATTCTGGTGTGTAAAACGTTAAACATCAAGGGAGCTGCCATTACGTTTGGTACGTATCCAACTTCTTATTTAGCCACTCAAACACTTCTCTATCTAGCTGATTTCAAAGTCATCCAAGTGTAGTAACAGATCAATGACTATATGGATAGAAGTGATATGAATAGAAACTGGTAACTGTCTCATATAATTGAACCGATGATGACAATTTTTAACCACATTCTGTTGTTTGATGTACGATACTATAACATTATATCATTGGCATATAATTAACCTCATTAACGTATGACTCCACTTTCTAAAGTTATAGTTGCATCTTCTATTTGATCAATTTTGGTATAGTTTTAGTTTATTCAAAGTAGTTGGCGTAGGTATATGAATAAACTTTCTCAAGCGAACAAGTGCCTTACTGTCTACTTGATTACGTCTTAAGAATACTATAAATAATTGTGAAAGAACTTGATAGTTTATTCTCAGCTTTAACCCAGCGGTATCGTGATCATTTTTAATATAGAACCGAAATTTTTTTGAATCTTTATCCGATTATTTGGAATTGTTTTCTCTCTGAAACCGAAAGTTTTATCCGCTAGTGGGGTTGTTATAACCTAAACTAGTGTAATACAGTATTTTAATTTAAGTGCAACTAATTAAGAAAGAATACTGCATGGACAAGTATGGTCGAATTCCATACCGTTACTCCTCCTTACTCTAAATCAATGCATTGATCCCCAGGTAAAAGAATTTGTGAAAGACCATGGCCTTTATTAATTGTTTATGCTGCTTCCTATATTTCCAACTAATTGAAAGCGTCCTAAATAATTGAAGTATTTAAAATTGGCAAAATAATTAAATTATTTGGTAGCTTCTCCAGACTTACACCCCGACTCTCTTAGTCGTGTCACTTAATTCGCCACGATAGTTGTCGTGTCACTTCATCTATAAATTTGTATTCTGCTAGTCGATTAAAGTTACCTGATGCAACGAACGTCAATCGCTGAATTATTCAAGGAATACTAATAATTTCGACTGAAATTTTCACGCGCCTATAAATATCGTTCCAAGTGACAAGAAATTTTTAAAGGACTATTAGAATAAAAAGTTTGTCACTTCACCTAATAATTGACGTACAAATCGACTAGGAGAATACCAATATTTGTTGGTCGCTACACGTGGCAAGTGATTCGACTAAGAGAATCGGGGTGTTAATGAAAATAAAAGTCAGTACATATTCCATTTATTATGAAGTTCACTTCTTCAGCTTGTTGCACAATAAAGCTCGTAAAATTGAAGCTGAGAAGTTGTAGGTTTAAACAAGTCGCTTCCAGATCACATTGTACACTGCATTTATATTATTGGATCAGTCTGAATCACAAGTGTTGCAGAAGGCTGAAAGACATAAGAAACATTGATAATGACTGTCGTGGATAATACCAGAGCTGCTTCAGTATTATTGAAAATATGTGATTCTGGTTATTCAATCTTTCCTCGCGAGGAACTTTTTCAACACTTTTCAAATATGCTGGGAGTGCTTTGGTTAACGATTGTCTTTTGCTCGTTTTGAATTTCTTCAGTTCGAACGTGGTAGTAGATTCATCCGGTGGTATCCTCCGAAATCTCTGGTAGTTTAGAGATATACTGTAGTATACATCCAGCCGAAAAACTTGCGGATACATCGTTAATAGATAGTATTTTGTTCTGATAGTAAATCATCTTATCGATTGCAACAGCAAGGTAATGATCATTTGGGTACTTTCCTACTGTGATATCAAAGGTAAAAAAACTCGTTTTTTTATTTTTTTTTATTTTTTTATATCTTATCTGTTTTGGAGCTCAAGCACTCCCTACTTGTTAGCGGTTCGCTTATTTACGTCCTTACTTTTACAGCATTACAGCCAATTCGAGGACGTACGGCTATAGGTCCGATTTTCATAACCATCTGCACATTGCATAGCTCCATACCAGCCTATAGTGCTGGCATGGAAGATGGGTCGACCCATTAGTTCTGCACTTCAACAGTGGATCATAGTTGTGTTAATTCACACCATAGGTCGTAATCTCATGGTGAAATATCGGGATTCGAACCCGAAACCTCCCGCTCCAACTGCCTCAGCTTACTGCACCACCTGAAAAAAAATAGCTCGTTTATGTTTCAAGTGATCAGACTCATCCTCTACTTTATCTCTTCTGATAGTTAAAAAACAATTTTAGAACACTGATTTCTTTTTTGATGTCTGTTGGACGAATGCTGTGAGGATGTTGATTATTGCCTACATTTCATTAGCATCTGTCCGGTTTATGACTACATTAGATACCTTGTAATCAATTCTAGACCTTTTACTGTACATGTAATATTTTCATATAGGATGCAGAACCCGACAGAAACAGACTTAATGGTCATCAAATATTTTACATATTTGAAACATACATACTTCCAAGTCTTCATGGATTGACAGGTCGTCTCTTTCAAATGGCCCAACTAACTTTAGTTATCTCATAGTATACTAAATTAGGTGTACCAAACTATCAATTAATAAGCTTATTTTTGCCCACACCTGACTAAATATACATAAGAAAAATGTATGTAGGATAAATTAAAATTATTCCAACTTTTTGTATTAGAATGAGTGAAGAAGACTTTTAATAATATATAAAACATGAACCGGACACTATAACAAGACAAACGACTATGTATAGAGCAGAAAATAGTAAGTAAAAAAACGAGGTTTGCCAATGGTGGCGCGGTTAAATCCTTTCTTTTTTTTCTATAATACTCGTATATACTCAAGATACTCTTAAAAATTAAAATGTATAGTGTTGCTGTTGTAATGTGTTAGATAAAATATTAGATAAAATTTATATTGATATTAGAAATAAATTTTTAAGGTAAAAATGGTTTATTTTATTTTCTCCTGGAACATTAGAAACAAGAAACTATTTTATGCATGGCAAAAGAAAATTTATATATGAGCTAGAGCTGTATTGTGTATCCATGTCCATAACTTGTGTGTATTTTTCGTTTATTTTTCAAAAAAAAAAAAAGAAAATTTTTTGATATGTACATGTATGTATAGTTCCATTATATGATTATGTATATTTACTACATATATATGCTATAAACATATAAAGTGTATGTACCTACTATACGTACATACGTTATATGTTTATACATATATTGATAATGTCCATTTGCGGCAAAGAATGCGCAATAACCTAAAATTTTAAAATACATTTTTCTTTTGCTTTTTTTTTTTTTTTTTTTTGAAAATAAGAAAAAGTTTTTCTTTCAGTTTTTACTTTTTGGAAATTTTCTATATGCTTGATAGATTGCTATATGTATATCCGTTTGAATTGGTCTGTAAAATAATTAGTGACCATCTTATATATGAATATACACATATATAAATGTATGTATGTATGTATGTATAAACGAAATAAATATTCTTGAACATTTTCCGTTCGGTTTTCTTCTATTTTCTAAAAAATAAAGTTATGATTCGATGGGAGAAACAAAAAATAATTAAAAATTGAATAAATTAAATTTTATAATAAAATTGGACGCCATTTTGAATTTATATTTCTTACCATGGGTTTTTCCGTCGGAAAAATACATGCTATACACGACGATCATGTTTTTAAGGGAAAGATCTTTTCTTGGTGGAAAACATGTGAATACGTATACAAAATTTAGATTTGTTTGCAAGCATATTTATCTATGTATTTGTTCTGCAATAGACTATACCCACTAAATTTAGACACGCCCATTTTGAAAATATTATTATTAAATAGTTTTTCTGTTGGATTATCCTATATATAGGCCAATCGGGATTACTATATTTAGACCCAATGTGTTGTTCATCAATAGTTATAAAATGTAATAAAAGCTTGGTCGCGACATCCGTTATACAATTTTTGGCAATAAGCTTTTACATGCAAAAAATTCATTGACGTAGTGTTGCTGTCTTAATCATTATGATAGAGTTAGTTTGAATGGCTATATTTAAGGTGTTCGTGCATCGTTCCTTACTTACTAAAAGTTTCTTAGTAATACATACTTTGATTTTGATAGTTTACTAGATTCTACTAGTTGAATTGAAACTGAAAATGTACCACGGGTTGCGGTAAGTTTAGTAAGATCGACTTAATTAAAGTGTTATGAATTAGAGGTCGCTACCATCAAGGTCGTGATGTGTTGATGATTCTGATGAAAGAAGTATGGTTTCTCAAACAACCTGTGTTACACTTACTAGTCAGAGTAGTTGAGCCATTTGTGAACTAATAGTTATTCCGCCGCTCAGAGCTCTTATTTTATCGGTCAAGTGACATATATTAAATTCCCCGTGAAAAGTTTTAGCATTGTTAAGTAAAATTTTGGCAAAAAATCCACACGCTACAATTAAGAAGCTCAAACACCCAAAACAAGTGACAGGTTGATTTGGAATAAAGCCCAACGGCTTATAGATTCATTTTACTACGAAGGTGAACATTGAGCCACATTTACAGTCAACGTTGATCGTTATCGTACCGTGACTTTTTATTCTCTACCATTGAATAGGAGTACTTGGCAGATATTACTTGCTCACAATCAACGATACAATACTAGCAGAATTGGCAATGTTAAGTGGTGGTTAAGAAGCTAGAATTTGATTCTGTTGGACTATTATTTGAGGTGTACTGCACATCCAATCGAGAATGGCATTTGAATAAAATATTATTTTATTATAAATAGGAATTTGTTGAGAGCTTTTTACTTTAAAAAGCTGGACACTTAGAACATACAATCGATTCGAGACTAGTTCTGGAAAATAAATTCGCGAAATCTATCCACTATATGTGATAAGTTTCAGTGAAAACCTTTTTATTATAAGTTCAATTACGCAATACAGATTTTAATAGGCGCTTTTTATAAAATAAATCGACTTCTATTTCTGGAAAAGAAATTAACCTTTGGTTCAGCTTCAATAATCAAATGCTATTTCTTTCATTAACATGCCTTATATTTCTCCGAATTTAATGACATAATATAATATTGCACGATTGAATAAATATAATATTTGATGGCACTCAATGTGTCACTTCTTTAGAAAGTGTTATTTTTTTGGATTTGTTTGCAAAATAAAAAAGTAAATGGGCCATTGATTTGGCTTCTTCTACCGATGCATGTACTTAAGGTATTTCGTTTATTTGCCTCATTGTACCAACTATAGTTGTGTTCCAGGATATAACATCATTCCATCTTTACAACAAGCCTTATTTTTAATGTATGTGAAATATCTGTAGATCAATGGATACAGAATACTTATACTTGGTTGTCATCAACTGCTCGATTGATGCGAACTCTTTCAAATTCATTTTCAACAGGGTCCGTATATTATGTTGCTGATAGGAGTCAATTTGTAAATCAAGTCTCTGTGAATATTTCCGTGGTACATTGACTGTAATTAAGAGTTCTTTGTTTCAAACCCTCTATTCTTGTATTCGCAGAAGGCATAATCCTTATAGTCGTATTTTTTATTCTTACCACTAAGAAATAGGATTTTTTCTAACATAAGTTATAGTTTTACATTCCAGAGCTTTTCGAAATCGGTTATCACTAATGGTTAGCATAAACATCCAATGGGTTGCAAAAAATGAACGAAGCAATTGAATGGCACATCCTGGTGTTTTACATTGAACATACATTACTTGGTCGATCTAAATCGTAATAGATCATCATGATCCTGGTTGGGCTGTATGCACAGAGCATTGAGAATGTCTTGACGATGGAAAGTTATGTGAAACTTTTCATCCACTTATAAGGAAAGTGAAGTTATGGTTTATCAAGGAACTATTTGGGAATTTCGACGCTTGGTGGGTGTAAGCGTGCTTGAAACGGATGCAATAGGACATTCTTTATAACCTAGTTCTTTATAACCTTATTAACCTAGTTATAACCAAGTTGTTTGTCAGTAGAAACCGTATGAGGCTCCTCACAAATTTTTTTTTTCATTACCGCGATACTTGATTAAATTTTTATCCAAGGTAAAAATAAATGAAACCTACATAGGAAAGCCTGGAACTGGACCTTATTAAATTCAATTTAGTAAATAAGGACATTATCAGAATGGCTGATAGCAAGTGATTTGCCGACGGAACCCAAAATATTAGCGCTTTATTAACGGTAGATTTAAAGCTTTACAAACCGGTACTATTCCGTTTGTGTCAGTAGTGAAGTCCACTAACTGTAGTCAATCAGCCATTATATTCGATGTTATCTTGAAATTCTTTGACTCCTTATTAGTAGGCCAATAAGTTCATAAAAATTACAGGTGCCTTTTTGAAATATTAATATGAAGAACACGAATGATATTCTCCACAGCTTTTACATGTGATAGATGGTGGCTAAAGATGATTGCAATATTCTGACTGCCTTTTGTGAGTTAGTTATGGACGGTATTGCAATTGCTTCCGACTAGGCATTTTCTCCACATTTGTGTTGGGAAAATATAGTACACAAGAAGGACTTATCGTGTATGGTATCAATATTAAACACTTAAACTCACCTCTTCTTGGTTCTGGATTACAGAACAAACACATCCCAATTGAAGCGATACCATTTTAATCACATTCATATATTATCATTGATTATCTATTTATTATAGTTTAGTTTACGTCATTAAGATTCATATAAATTTCTACAGTACGTATATCTTTGTATATATAAGTTTTATACTATATGCATATATGAGCTTTCAAGTGTCATTAATTTGAAAATTATTGATGTGACAAGAATTTATTATCTTGAAGTAATTTTTATTTTGAAAATATAATTTTCAAAATTTATTCTGAGATTGATCAACAATATTATTGAAAATATATTAAAATAAATAGACAAGAATAATGAATATGGGCTGGTCTAATAATAATTATCCATCTATATCTATATTTATCTATAACTAATTGTGTATATGTATGAAGAAAAGAGTTTCCCTTTTCCCAAGAATTGAAAGCTTCGGAGAAAAAATGTTAGTACAAATTTTATTTATATTTTATCATCGTATTGTAAATTTACTGATAAAACGAGATGATAAACTATAAAAACTCAAAATGATGTTCTCAATTTTTTTCCTATTTACAAATAGTACATAAAGCTCATATGTATATATGTATATACATATATATGTTTATCTATGTGTGTGCATAAAATTGAATAAAAAATATAAATAATTTTATTGAATTAAAGCCACATAAAAAAACACTTTGTACAAAAAAAAATATACAGAACTAATAAAAAAAAGCTCATATACATTCTGTTATGGTATAAAAAACGAACTTACTCATGAATGGTCGACCACCTGTTGATACATTAACTTTTATGAACTGAAAAAAAATAAAGCAAGCATTTATGTGTGTGTGTATATATATGTATGTACAGATATAGAGAAATATGAAACCAGTTCACAAGTTTGTATGTACCAAAAATTATATAATTTTTTTTGTAAGTTGTTATGTAACAAAATTATGTACATACATATATGTGTACAGTAAAAAAAGCATGAAAACATGGAAATCTATTTTTTATGTGCATTAAAAAACAAAGGAAGGAAATTGAAACTCCAATAAAAAAATATGTTATATATTCTTTTAATGGGTTTTCTTCTAACTGTTGAAACATTGAAAAATAATATACTTTCGATTTTCAATGAGCTTAAACTTTCTTTTAAATTTTTATTGTATTGGAAAATGTTTTAAGTTCAACTGATGTTGGTGAGCTTAATCAATGTATAAAAGCTTATGAAAAATAAGAAACAATTTGTTTAGTTGACTTTTCCCTCCAATTTATTGTTTATTTATGGACGTCGAATACTCACGTTGATAATGAGTATTATTTTACATCTTATAAACCCATAAAACTGCAGGATATAAATTAAGATTGGTTCTAATTTAGTTTTGTAATAACTGATTCTAATCGGGGTTACTAAAAGTGTAGCATAGATGCAATATCCGGTATCTGACAAAGTTATACGCCCATAATATGTGATAGAGAGAGGTTGATGTTTTTTGGCCAAGGCAACTGAAATTTATCTAATTAATTATTATATCTAGAATACACAAAAAATATCTACAGCTCAATTGACTCCTAATCTGATCCAGTTGAGGTTCATCGCCTAGTCAAAAGTATTATATCTTGTATCTCTTCACGAGCGGCAGAAGAATCTTAAGCTCAATGGGGTATTAGTAATTAGTTGAACTCAGGCAAATAAATGTATATAAACCATTTGATCTACTGGTATTTACTTAACAATTTAATTTGTTTATAATTATTTCTAAAATGAACAGCGAATAAAAAATATTTTATAGTTTTCAAAAATAGATACTGTTCTATGTTTATAATTATATTTAAATAAGGAGATAAATTTATAAAATAGTTATAATAGAAAAAATTTCACCACCGTTTGAAAATCTAAATATTTTCGGGAATTCAAAAATGCTTTATTTACACAAAGTATTATTGTGCTTCAGAAAAAACTGAAACAAATCGTGGTGATTATTTTTACAGTATTATAGATCTGATCTAATAGAGAAAGACTATATCACTGGGAATTTTAAACGTCATCTGAGTGGCTACTATTCAAGAATTCCATACTAGGTAAACACAATTCAGCAAAAACACTTCTCCAAATTTTTCTCATATTTCAGACAAAAAAGTACAAAACTTATACTGTAGAATCCGTTTATAATGAACCCTGTTTATAATGAACACACGGTTATTATGAACGAATTTTTGAGTCCCTTCAGTTTACATTAGTAGTTTTTTCCTCTTTACACTAAATATAATGATCTTCGTTTATAAGCTTATAGTGAACGACAAATATGTTCCAATACATCCAATGCAGTGCAAATATACACGGTTATAATGACCGTCAAAATCATGGAAAAAGCATTTTCCTCTATTGATAAAATAGACAAAAGCGAAAAACCACGGTCTTTTAAAAAAATACTAAGCCCCTTCCGGTTATAAATAAAAAATCAAAAGGCTGTGCTAAACTTACGAACTATTAAGTTAATATTCCTACCATACCACAGCAGAATATTAGCTTAAGAACCATAAAGTAATTAAATTTTTTAAAGGCTGTTATCGAGTTTTTGTTGTCCGACAGTTGATTTCATATTTGGAAACGAAAAAGACATGGAATCAACAACCCTTCAAAGAATATGTTAAATCTTTTATATGAACTACATTTTCTTAAACGATCCTGGGATAAAGTAAAAGTTAAAAACATAAAAAATAGTTTCCGCAAAAAATAATGAAGAAGAAATTGAAGAGATAACTTTTGCAATTTTTATGGAATAATCCGCGGCTAGCGATAATCAGAAAGTTGGTGTTGATTGATATATATTTAACTCTGATGAAACGAATGAAGACATTTTAAAGGACATTCACTAATCACCACAATGTACTTTCGGAAGAAGAATGTACTTTCCTGAATATCCTAATCAACCATTAGGATATTCAGGACTCCATAAAAATAATAAGTTTGGCATAAGTTTAAGTGAAGACAAAATAACTTAATTGTAAAAATTCCAAAATTAACACTGAATTGAAAATCGTTTAGATACATTTATAGCGGCCAATTTAAAACATTCTAAGGTGACAGATTTTTTTTAAAAGATCTGAAGATAATATATTATCTATGTAACTATGTGTACATAAATTAATTATAGCTTCCTTTATAACTAAACAACATTATGTTTATGTGGATATGCATATAATACTAAAAATAAATAGTTATAATGTCTAATGGTTGTAATAAGGCCAAATATTAGGTTAAAATGAACAAACGTTTATAATGAACTAAAATATTTGTCCTTTGACCGTTCATTATAAAGCGAATTCTACTGTATATATATATATATATATATATATATATATATATATATATATATATATATATATATATATATATATGTATGTATATACATATATAAATATATATATATATAAATATATATATATATATATATATATATATATATATATATATATATATATATATATATATATATATATATATATACATATATATATATATATATATATATATATATATATATATATATATATATATAATAAGGAAAATATCTTATAAAGAGAAGCACCAGTATTTTAAACATCGTCTGGGCAGTCTGTATTCAAAAAGTTCTTATTTGGCAAACACTGCGCAGCAAAAGTACTTCGAAAGCCTTTACATGGTTAAAAAAACTTAAATCAAACTCGTAGATGGTTTTGACATTATTTTAGATCTGATCTAAAAGGGAAACACCACCATTTGGAATTTCAAACGTCCTCTGGGTCGCAGGTATTAAAGCACCATATACTATATAAACGTATAGCAGAACTTTTTTAAATTTTTCTAGTATTGGAAAATGTGTTTAGTTGAACTGATAGTGGTGAGCTTTATCAATGCATTGTATAAAAGCTTATGAAAAATAAGAAACAATTCGTGTAGTTGACTTTTTCCACCACTTTGTTGTTTATTTATGGATGTCGTATAGTGAGTATTATTTTACACCTTAAAAACTTATAAAAGTGCTGTGTTGTTGTAGGCAAGATGTAAATTAACATTTTGGTTCTATGCTCACTAAGAACCTATTTTAATAATAATTTGTTCTAATCGGGTAACTATAAGTTAAGCATGGATATATCCGGGATAATATCCGGGGTCCAACAAACTTATATGTCCATAATCTGTGATATAGAGAGAGATTGATATTTTTTTGGTCAAGGGAACTGAATTTTATCTAATATTAAATCTAGAACATACAGAAAATATCTACAGCTCGATTGTTTTCTGATCTAATCCATTCGAGGTCAATCGATTAGTCGAAAGAATTATATCTTGGGTATCATTTCACGATCGGTAGTAGAATCTAAAGGTCTATGGGGTATTTGTAAGCAATTGCACTCAGGAAAATATATATATATATATATATATATATATATATATATATATATATATATATATATATATAAACCACGGTCTACTGGTATTTTCCTAACAATTTTATTTGTTTAAAAGTATTTCTAAAATTTCAGATTATACATTACGTTAATAATTTAATAAATAATATTTTATATCTTTTGAAAATAGAACACGATATGATGTTTATAATTATTTATCCAAAAATAGATAAATTTATAAAGTAGTCACTATCGTAGTACGAAGTAAAACTTTTCATCATCCTTTGAACTTCTAAATATTTTCCGGGTATTCAAAAATGGTAAAGAAAAACCACTTTCACAAAGTATCAGTAAAAACCGAAACAAAACAACAAAAATTTAAACGTCATCTGAGTGGTTATTCAAGAATGCCATACTAGGTAAACACTATGCAGAAGCACTTCTCCAAAATTTTTTCATATTTAAGACAACATTTTGGCATGCCCGCCATAACATTTCTCGCCATACTTGAAATATCTGAAATAACAATCTAGGAGTATGGTTCAGATACTCCTAGATTGTTGTTTCAGATATTTCAGGTATGGCGAGAAATGGTATGGCGGGTATGAAAAAATTTCTTGTTAGGTAAACACATCGTATGAAAAGCACTTGCTAAAAGTTTTTCCATATTTAAAAAAGGAACTAAAATCTTTGATTGTTCTTATAGAGAAGCACCATCATTTAGAATTCTATCATCTGGGTGTTCAAGTAAGTATTCAAAAAGTTCAAATTTGGTAAACACTAAGCAGCAAAAGCAAAAGCCAAAGATTTTGCGTGTCTGAGAAAAACGGAAACGAAACTCCTAGATGGTTTTGATATTATTATAGAACTGGTCTTAAAGAGAAGCGCCACCATTTGGAATTTGAAACGTCCGCTGAGTCGCGGGTTTTCAAAAACGTTATGCTTAGTAAACACGGCATCATAATAGGAAAGTTTACCAATATTGCAGAAAAAATTGAACCAAAATCCTAGTTTTTTTATACAGTCTTATAGATCTGATTAATCATTTGGAATTTTAACCGACCTCTAGTTGGTCAGTAACCAAAAAGTTCATAGTATAGGTAAAAATATCACAGCAGAAATATTTTATGCTTTACGTTCTCTGGGTTGCTTAACGTCCTCTGGGTTGTGGGTATCAAAATGCTCCATATTAGGTAACACCTCGTAGCAAAAGCACTTTTTCAAAGTTTTCTCGTGCTTCTAAAAATCCAGCGGGACCAAACTCCTAGATTATGTTTACATTATTATAGATTACAATAAAATTTCTAGCGTTTGTCAGCTGTTAGTTATTTCAGGCAGCACCGTGGTCTGCATAACTTTGGAATATATTTATCCAGATTTATTTATTTGAAATTCTGACGAACATTTCCCAAGAGTAAAATTTTTTTACCTATCGATTTCCGAAATGGACACCTGTTAGTCTCAATCATATCATCTCATGTTATGATTATCTAATTATATAAGAGCATGATTTTGTCCATATAGCTACAAACTATATATGCATATGGTTTGATTAACCCCCCACTGATATCCGTTTATATAGGATGTATGTTTTATGTTGTAAAGAACACAAAATGAAAACTACTAACCTAACATTAAATTTGCGTTTTTTCATTTCTTAGTACTTTTCCCAAGATGGAAAATCGGATATAAATTTGTTGCAAGCGAAAGTATATATAAGAGGACGAAGTTTATACAAATATACTCGTATTATATACTCTCTTCAATCAAGAATTGGTTAGAGAACGTGAAGTTTTATTGATACAGAGAAATGCGACATATTCGTTTCAGTCTATAACATGTAGAAACGAAACTTTTGTGTGCATACCTTAAATTAAGAGTATCCGTTGTATATAAGACGAAAGGGTTGAATCGCTGTATACAAACTACTCGTATATGGCATGATATTATTTCCACATCTTTGATTGTATAGAAATAATCCAATAATCATTATTATTTTATAAAACTAAATAAATCGTCGATAAAATATTAATAGAAGATGAAAGAAAATTTTCCTATCTACATATTTGTTTTTTTTTTAATTTTTCCAAACCACATTATTAGTTTTCTCTGGAGGAAAAAAATAAATAGTTTAGATTATAAATGTAATTTTATTATTATTAAAATATTATTGCCCTGTAATTAGTTTTAGATATAAAATGATCGATCGTTTTAAGGTAAATAATTGCATTACATTACGATATTGGTTGCCTATATAAATGTGGAAGGAAAATAGAGAAGGTTTAATTGAAAATTCAACTATATAGTGAATTAGGTTAGTTCAAAATTCAATTTACCTAATTGCACTTTATTTACTTTGCACAATTTGATTGACATTACAATCTAATCTAGTATGGACAAAGCATTCATTAATCACATTTTTATTAGCTTTATCAGCCAGAATGAGTAATAATTGTAACTTACCTTGATGTTGACATTTAAAGCTAAAATGCATTTTTAGCCCAGCTACTCTAGAACTGCACCATTTCTACATATCACAAGTCTCTGACAGATACAGTTTACTCTACAATTAAAATAGACCGAAGCAAACACCTCACTTAGATTATCTTAGTATGGATATTCGTAGACGGTATAAATAATGTGGCCATGAAGACTCAGTATAGTCTACTGACAAACGAAATAACTTCACTTGAGATCACTTTGATTACAAACACAATCATCACAGTCCAAAAATCAAACTTTATCCTTCAGAACTCAAATTTTGATCCTGCACACACACTAGGTTCAATATAAAAATACAGATTTTTAAACATCCTTGGAGCTGATGGATGGATAACAATTCATCTCATTTTTGTGACATATTACATGAGTGAGGTGTATACAACAACCATTGTCAAAATGTTTGCCACTGGCTATACATATCATAGAAATGATCAAAAAACGCAATAAAAATTCGGTATTTTTTAGAGGGTTTATATCGGATAGAAATAATAACATAATAGTGGTATTCCATTTGCCAAAGAATTTGATTGGAATTCGATTTTTTGTCAGAAAGAAATACTGAGCACTTAAAGCACTTTTTAAAGTTTGATAGATTTGCTACCTTTTAAACCTTTTTAGAATACGATTAAAGTTGGACTATAATTTTACACTGACGTATATAAAAAAAATAAAAAAATTAAACATTCCATCGATTTAAAGATTTTTACTAGCTTGTTAAAAAAAATAAATTTTGAGAGAGCTAGCGGCAACCACAGTGACTACAAAATGAAATTGACATTGTAATATTAATACTTAAATATTCTCTCATATAGTGAGAGGCAATAAATATCACTAGAGCTCCAAACTATCAACTGTTTTACTTGGTATACGAGGAACATTTGAAGAATATGATATATATGAATATATATGATATACTCACCATGGCGGCGTTAAAATTAAAAATTTGATTCCAGACACGAAAAACGATATTTTGGTCTAAATATCGCCAAAATTGTTAGGTTGGGTTGTTAAAGTGTATGCATGTTGATAGAAGCGATATAAAGCCGTCCGACGTTGGTGTAAGATTTAAGAGTTCGTAAAATATTTAGTTACCCGTATTCGGATTGAGGTTAGCTTCGGTTAATGAGAAAATGGAAAACAAGAAACATTGATAATTTCAATCAAATAAAAATTTTGATATTTTAAGTTCAAAAAATATTCCTTATAGTGGATTTTTATTTTTATATTATAAATATATTTCGGCAATCAAGTTGCCATCTTCAGTATTTATCATGAACTAAAAAATAAATTTTATTTCCATGCCTTTTTATACTTTTTCCAGGGTACAGTGTTTTTATTTTCAAGGTATAATATTTTGTGACGTATTTTTCAAAACTAGTTCGTAAAGTTTGTTCGTCATAGTATTAATTTTGTTGTTAAGTAGAAATTTATTTTTGCGGTTTTTATATATTTCAAATTCTTCTAGCCTGTTCATTTGGTCGCTTTTATTCATCTTGTAGAGAATTTTTAAGTTTGTATCCATATCTGTGTAGTTGTGTAAAGTATTATTAAGTATATTCCAATACGACCAGTCGTTAACTTTACTTCGGCTCCATCTTACAAAATTGCAAAGCATATTAACAAATGGCTTACAGATAATATAACTCTCGAACATGACCACTCAATTAAAAATAACATTGAATTGGTCAGAAAAATTGAGAAAATTAATATACCAAATAATGCAAAACTCGCTTCCTTCGATGTCACAAACATGTATTCGAATATACCAGTGAAAGAAACGTTGATCATAACCAAGAACATTTTAATAAAAAACGGGACGAACAGTAACACCGTCGAAGAAATAACAAAACTATTAGAAGAAATTACAAGTCAAAATTACTTTACATATAATGGAAAATTCTACTCCCAAAATGATGGTCTACCAATGGGTAGTCCTCTATCTGGAACGTTAGCCAATATATATTTAAATCATTTCGAAAATAATTACATCTTAAATAATAGAAACAAATTTTTAAAGAACATTAAATACTGGCACAGATATGTAGATGACATAATAATATTGTTTACGGGTACATCTAGACAACTGGACCAAATGCAAAATTATATAAATAATATTCACGAAAACATAAAATTCACGTTAGAATTAGAACAAAATAATGCAATTAATTTTCTGGATCTAACAATTAAAAACATCAATAACAAACACACATTCAAAATATTTAGAAAACCCACGCAAACGGACCAAACTATACATAAAAACTCAAACCACCCATACCAGCATAAAATAGCCGCATATAATCATATGATACACCGACTAAATAAGATCCCGATGTCAAAAGAAGATTATCAAAATGAACTTAAGATAATTAAATACATCGCACATAAAAATGGTTATACCACGGCCAAAGTGGACGAGATAAATCGAAAATATATAGTCAGAACCAATTACCGACAGAACACTACGTTACAATTTGATGATAATACCCAAGGAAAATACGTTATTGTGGATTATAATAAAAACACCAGCCAACATATCCAGAAAATATTCAAAAACTTTGGATATAAAGTTGGATAACAAATTAGAACAACAAATTAGATCAAATAGTAACATTACATTAGACAGCGGAATTTATAAATTAACATGTTCAGACTGTCCATCATTTTACATAGGACAAACCGGTAGATCCTTTAAAATAAGATTTAACGAACATATAAAGGATATCGGTAAAATGAATACTGAGTCAAGATTTGCTCTCCATATCAATAATACTTTACACAACTACACAGATATGGATACAAACTTAAAAATTCTCTACAAGATGAATAAAAGCGACCAAATGAACAGGCTAGAAGAATTTGAAATATATAAAAACCGCAAAAATAAATTTCTACTTAACAACAAAATTAATACTATGACGAACAAACTTTACGAACTAGTTTTGAAAAATACGTCACAAAATATTATACCTTGAAAATAAAAACACTGTACCCTGGAAAAAGTATAAAAAGGCATGGAAATAAAATTTATTTTTTAGTTCATGATAAATACTGAAGATGGCAACTTGATTGCCGAAATATATTTATAATATAAAAATAAAAATCCACTATAAGGAATATTTTTTGAACTTAAAATATCAAATTTTTATTTGATTGAATTTAAAAGTGGAATAAGTCACACATTAGAGAAATTCTTAATATGAATTTCAACAATTGATAATTTCATTAGACCTCATACAAAAGCTCGGTACTACTTGACATTTTAATGTCATGTGGTAAATCACTTCAAATAATCGGGTCAAAAGCTCATCTATTCAATATAATTTTTAATCACATCCGGTTATAAAATCAACCAGGTGACTGATATTTCACTCACCTGTGACTTTTAAATAGTATTTTTTATATTACACGAATAATTTTTTTATTTGTACTAATTTATATTAAAATGGTGACAGAATATCAAAATTTTAGTCAACACTTGAAAACCTCAATTTTATTGGGGGTTTCAAGTGTTGAGAGTATTATTATAGAATTGAATATATAGATACACAATTGCCTATATGGACACATACATGGACTGGCCAAACGCTTATTCTATATTTATTTGGTCGATTCATACTGTATCTTTCTGTATTCATCCTGTTTCCTGTGCCATTTCAGATCATGATAGCTTATTCAATCGAAATATAAACTACTGGTTTGTCAGATTTAATTTATTTGGTTATCATATGATTTATAAATCCACCAACTGAACTAAAAAGTTACTGATAATGAATTGAATAATCAGTGTAAACCTTTTTGAAGAGCTTTCCTAAGCTTATTACATTGCAAAAGTAAAATAAGAATAAGCAAATAAAGGAGGTGTTTTCTTTGAAGCGCTGCCTTATTTGGTTGGATTTATCTGTCCATTCATTGAAAATTTAACTTACACCAATAAATGCTGTGAGAATAACATAGATCTGGCCCTGGCTACGTGACTGGTTTCGTTTAACGTTGTTTTGATAAGACACTTCCGTTCCCAAGTCATCATTCAGGACTGAAGTGGATTATTTCTTTATTTACTTCTATCTTTTTATTGAACAAATATCGGATTTATAAAAGCTACTTCAGGAAGAAGAAGTCTATTTAGGAATTCGATTGGTATTGCTATTTGATTCGAATCTTCAATTCGATTCGAAGCTGGATTAGTATTAGGTATTACGATCGAAAATAGAAATGTACACTGCCCAATAATGAGAAGGTAATTTAATTCTTATGATCAGACCTATTCTTGGATTTTGACATTTGAAAATTATTTAGTCGCTGTTATCATCAGATTCATTATCAACAGAACTATCTAATTCAGAAAGTGATGAAATTGGGTTGATAAGTACACTTAACTGTGAATCAAAAAAAGAAATATTTACTGATATTTAGATATTTACTGCTTTTATTAAATGTTTCACTCTACGACAGTTTCTTCAAGTGCAGAGAATGTATTTGTCTTTGATGGGCCGCCATCAGTATCTGCGATGCTTCGTTTATCTTGAGTGCATGCAGAGGGCTTTTATTCTGTAATGTTTGTGCGAATGAACCCCTTATCTCCAGCTTGGTATTATGTCTGTTTGTATATAGGGATCCTGTTTTCGCACGACTACTGGGATCTGATCCGTCTTTTATTTTTCCTCACATCCATTGACCTCGCTACTCATCATCATCACCTACCTACCACTTATAGTTGGTTGAGTTTTAAACCGCCATCCGCACTCTTGACTCTAACTTTGATTTGATTTGTTACAGTCAGATTAGACTTAATCAGCGTACTTAATCTAGTGGCTTCATTTTCTATATGTTTGATCATTCCTACGAGTAGGATTTGTTCCATCTCCACTGCTTCAAAGTGCCGTTTATTTTCACCTCACTTGGAGTTTTCAATGCAAGCGAGGTATAGTGTATCGGACATCTTCTTATCCTTTTTGATCTCTTGAAAATCTCAACAAATATATATATAAATATATATATATATATTATATATATATATATATATATATATATATATATATATATATATATATATATATATATATATATATATATATATATATATATATATATATATATATTATATATATATGTATATATATATATATATATATATATATATATATATATATATATCGCACAGCATGCTATAAAACTATAACTTTCTATAAGTCAAAAACATCGTTTTTCAGGAGAAAGCTTTTTATACTTCATTACTCGAATTTTTTCGACACATGTGTAATTAAATATTTTCTTTATTTCACATGTTTCATTTCTACACACAATTTCAAAAATAATTTTAAAAATCTAATAAATATAGTGTAAATAGATAAATGCGTTATTCATCGTGTATCATTTTTTTATAGTATTTATAACCAAAGAGAATAAATATATAGAGGAACATCTTATATGAACCGCGGTTGCATATAAACTAATAATGGTTCTGAGTTATTTGGTGATGGCAAACGAAAACGGATAAACATATATTTTTTTTCGTTTTCTCTTTCGAACGACAGCAAAAAAATATTTGTCTATTTCAAAACTTCGCTTACTATTTGATATAATTATTCGATTGTAAAATGGAATAGATATATTTTCATATAATAATCTATTCCATTTTACTAAATTATAATTTGAAATAGTAAGCAAAGTTTTAAAATAGTCAAATATTTTTATTTTTCTGTCGTTCGAAAGAGAAAACGAAATAAAAAATATATGTGTATCCTATTTCGTTTTCCATCACTAAAATCGCACAAAATATTTTAAAATTTTAGTATATATGCAACCACGATTCATATAAGATGTGCCTTTTTATATTTATTCTCTTTGGTATAACATTGATGTACTAGTTATAGTTTTATTGACTGGAAAGGTTTTTCAGTTCTATGTTGTAAGTAAAGATATATTTTCTATAAGAGAAACGAAAAAATTGTATACCCTTGTAAGTTTACTTAACGCAATTTTGCAATAAAGCATTTTATTCTATGAAAAATAAAACACATTTAATGTTGTATTCAACGCTCAAATAGTCGTAAATTATTATTATTCCAAACATAACATAACAAATATAGTATAATATAATACGCGATTATCGCCCATGTGACGTGAAAACTACTCATCTGAATCTTGACTTTCAAGAATACTGTGCGGTAAGCTTTCATAAAATGGTTTGTATAATTGCGGTACATAATTATTTTTGCATAAGTACACTCTAAAAAATTTTTGTTGAAATTTACTACAATAATTGTAGGTTATCTGTTGCCTTCAATTATTGTAGTCAATTTTCATCGTAGTGTGATTTTAAAAAATCACACTAAACGCGTGTGAATTAATTACACGTTAAACGTGAGTAATCGCACAATTTAATAGTGAAATTTCTATTTTAAATGTTGAAAAATTACTCGTATATATTGGAAAAATCCGCTTAATTAGTGTAAAAATCAAGATTTTTGAATAAACAGTGATTAAAAATGGCCATATTTCATAATCCTGTAAAGATTTGATACAATTAATTTCTATAATTTGAATAATTTTCCATTCTGTATTATTTATCTGAAATGAAATCTTAACCTACCCTCCAACGTTGTGTGACGTCATTGTCTCATTACATAATCTGTTGAATTCAACAAGCATCATTCTTGTTTACTGATTGATCGTACTATCCACATCCAGTTTGCTTATAAATAACTCGGGTTGCCAACATTACTCTAGCGAATTTTATTGTATCCTAAATTTGAAACACTCCAAAGAAAATTAACGATTCTATTTGGTAATTACAACAAAAATAATTTTAAACAAATTTTTGGTTGATAATTAACACAGAAAAATTGTAAATCACTACTGCAGAGTAAAAAACGGTTGACTTTTCGGGAATTCGCACAATTTTTGAGTTTTTTACTACGCTTTTCATGCAAACTACTGCGATTGAGTGAATAACGTCATTTTTCAATAAATCACAACGCGAGTGTGTAAAATTAAACGACGTTGTGTATTTTACAATCAGATTTGTGGTAAAATACACAGTTTTTAGTGTTTATTCACTATTAGTTTTTAGAGTGTACATTAAATCCAGAAACTTGCTCTCGGTTTCTTTTCGTTGTATAATTGATCAACAATGGCACGGTTAATTGTTTTTCGTTTCCTCCCGGGGCGTCGATGCTGGATCGAAATATAAAATTATTTCTTGAAATCGTTCATCAAACTCACACTTGTATAAAAATATATTTGGCTCTTCTTTTGATACAAATATTGTAGGAGCAGGATGCGAAAAGGGATTTTCACCATCGATCGTCTGGGGCGGTACGATAGGTGGTGAAAATGAACTCATCTGAGACCCAGTTGAGATTAGAATCCGTGTGCTGTCCCATCTTCCATGTCAGTACTATAGGCTCATCAGTCAGTGGCTATGCAATATGCAGATGGTTTCTACGTAAATCTGACCTATAGCTGGAACGTACAGTAATATGATGGGAAGCCACAATAGGCCATTAGAGCCTGAGTGACAGACAACACTACAACAAAAAAAGACGATCCATTTACTTCTTTTGCTTTTCTGATAAGGCTGTAGAACTGAACCGGAACATAAATGGTTTTTCTTTTACTATCGTCGAGTGCATTGAATCTCCTTCGTTTCAAGTGTGTCCTTTTTCAAAAAATGTATGGCATATATTAACTTTAAGTTGACTACACGCCCACGAATAAAATGAAAACAAAATTTTATTTTTATTTTGTCCAGGACAATTATCAGTCCAAAAGATGAACTTTTTGAAAATTTATTTGCTATAGATCCTAATAAATTTCAAATAAAATGTTTATTGGTTCTATGAATGATTGCTCTAAAATGATAATATTTTACAAAGTAAGTTGATAATTTATGGCGAAAAAAATTAAACATGTCAATATGTAAAATTTAAGTTTTGCATTACCTCGATTGTCATTTCCTCCACAAACAGTTTTCGAAAGAGCTGTATCTACGGTTTGGTTAGAAATTACAAGCGTGTCTAAAACATTTTTAAACACACTTGAGTCGCGTTGTTTTCGTGTGGTAGAGTAAGGAGATACAATCCTGCCACATTTTGATAGGGCTGGCCCAAATTTTTTTGGCGTTTAGACTTAATCCTTTTCCAGTCATCGGTATTTTTTTGCGCTTTCTAGTTACAACTTTTTTCTTAGGGGGCGAAGTTGTATCGATGTACGAATTCGACGAAGAAGGATAAGAATCAGGGTTATATTACGAATCGGTGCCATAACACGTGAATGGATCTCTACAGTTGTTCTCAAACAATATTAATATATTGTTCAGTAAAATCATTATTTATTGAAATGTAGTGCTTACCCGAATAATTTTTTCTAAATGTATAGAGACTTGTCCATTTATAATTAAATTTTTGAGATTTAAACTTTTAAAAAACTATTCGCAGGGCTTAAAATTATTTAGTTAATAACTGTAAGTGAAAAAACTAAAACATTTGATTATTCCAAGCAAGAAAAATATATGAAAATACGATATTTATAAATAGTATTTATTACAACCAAGAAAAGTGTAAATCAAGTTATCGTTTTTTTGACGGGAATACAAAATAAAAGTTAACTTATCGAAGTATTAGCAAGCAGGAATAATTTTGAAAAACGAACGAACTAGACAAATACTATTATTTTATTATTACTTAGTTATCGTTTTATTGCTCGCGGTGTACGATATATATGTTACGGTTAAAGCTCGAAATCGGCGAATGTCCGAATTTAACGGTAAATGTCCGAATTTACAAAAAATGTGAACCAAAGTGTACCGAAATCCATTAATAGATTCTATATAATCCGTTCCTACATGCGGCACGCAGTGCGACATGTTTGCTTATCCCGGCTCCTACGTCCTCCGAAGTTGAAATCTAAAGCCCCTCGGAGGGATAAGCGGGGGGAAGCGCAGCGACCTCCCGCGTGCCCGTAAGAGCTAGCGAAGCCGTTAGCCTTTACAATTCTAGGAAATCATTCTAGGTTCTACTACGAAATCATTCTAGGGTCTGCTACGAAATCATTTTTTAATAAAAATAATTAAAGAGTTAATGTGAATATAGTCTAAATTTGTAGGTAAACGTAGATTGAACATACATTTTTGTAAATTCGGACATTTACCGGTAAATTCGGACATTCGCCGCATTTTGGGCTTTAAACGTAACATATATATATATATATATATATATATATATATATATATATATATATATATATATTTGTGTATATATGTGAATGTGTGTGTGTATAATCCCCTTAATGGGTTCGTTAGCAAAACTAACAACGAACATAAATTCGATCATGATCGAAAAAATAATGCTCGTAATCGAATCGCCAAACAAGGGATATTCAAAGTCGTTTTATATTTAAAACGTGATTGCTTTGTTGTTCGTTTTCATTTTTGACGATATCTTATTCAAAAATACCGATTGTTCGATAACGTCGATATAAAGGCTAATGCTGAAAACTTCTATTATTTTTTTGGCAATAGCCGAAATTTTACGGTTATGGTCTAACAAGCAATTCAGGTTACAAAGTAATTTTATTCGAAAATACCGATTGTCCGAAAACGTCGTTCGATTATTCGATATCGAATATACAATAAAGGCTAAGGCTGAAAATTTCTATTATTTTTTTCGGGAATAGCTGGAATTTTAAAGTTATGGTCTAAGTATCAATTAGGTTTTAAAATAATTTTAATTCAAAACTACTACACCCAGTTCATCAATAGACTTAAGGTGAAAGAAGATATGACAGTAAAAGTCGTAGGCTTTCTTATCCTCCTTATATACAGTTGAGTTGAAAAACATACCTTAAAACAGATATCTTACATAAATCTTACTGGCTGATTTGTCTGATACTGTCTGATTTTTATTTATGACGAAGTTGAGAATATTGCACATGAATAGACTGATATAAACACTTTTAAAATTTTGATAGTTAAAATTGAATCTAAAATATAAAATAAGATTCGATTTATGTCTTTATTGAACGTGGTGAATGCGCTTGGTCCCAAAATCAACATATTTTGAAGTTTTACTCTGTAACAAGCATATAAGACAATTCTTTCACCTTACAATATGACTAAGCTTTTACACTGTCTAATAATTTTTAATTAATGTTAAGTTTTTTTTTCTATTTTCAGGTAAGTGGCAAAAATTATTAGTCAGCTTGATTGGATGTAAGTACTACGAGCTCAATGAGTTTCTTCTTTATACACTTTATAATCAGGTTTATTCTAAATTTGAAGTTTGCGAATATTCATAAATATATAGGTTTTGGCAAGACCAACCTAATTATCATATTTATAATTAATTTGATGATAAAGTTCCAAAAACAAATTCTATAAAAAAACTTAAAAAATTAAACCAAAGTTTGTCATTCACATTTTTTCGTATATATAACAACAAGAATGACCATACTTTGCCGTCTATCATATAGTGTACACTCGTAGTAGGTCGTCGTTATACAGTAAAATACCAAAATTTCGTTTTAATATTCTTAATTTCATTTTCAAGTCTTAATAGAATTTAAAAATATAACAAATTTTATTTCTTGTAATTTAATTATTTAAATTATTTAAAATAAATAAGAATGTCTCGATTTTATATATCTGTAGGAAAGCTTCTTTTTTCGAGAATAGTTTTGTACATTTTGCTTTTCGAAGATAAAAAAGATAAATGAGTTTTTCTAACTCCTGAGATTTGCTACCAAGGTAACCGCGAACTATGTACATATACAGTGGGGTATTATATATAAATTCGCGATAGTTCTTGAGTGTGTGTGTGTGTGTGTGTGTGTGTGTGTGTGTGTGTGAGTAATAGTTTAGTTTAGTTGAGTTTTATGCTTTAGAATTAGATGTAAAATTTTCTTATTCCCATTCTTGAACGTGGTTGGGATGGACATTTTCTCTATGTACGAATAGCATATAGCGTTATATATACATATATTTATACTCACTATATATGCATGTTTTTGAAATACATACATAATCTCTATATATATGTATATATTTTCTTCGTATTTTCCACTTTTCCTATATATAAAAAAAATAATAGAAGAAGAAGAAAAGTATGGAAGAAAGAGAAATTTTATATTTTGTGTGAGAGAAAATAGATGTGTAAATATCCTAATGTTTGAGAATGTGTGTGTGTACGTATAAAATATATTCATCTACAAATTCAGTTTGTGTGGACTGGACAGTATACCAACTAATACCACAAACGTAAAATTTTATTATAAAATTTTCATCCCTCCAAAAATTTTGTTTTTGTATAGAGCTTTTTATGCTTTATATTGTATATGATGGAAAATATATACACATATAGAGAAAAATAAAGGAAAATGTTCCAAAGCTGTTTTTAAAAACGTTTAAACTGTCCGTTTCAATGCTGATCTAAGAACTACAATTAAATTTGTGTATGTATAATTATTTTCTTTTCTCTACAATTTAAGGTTTTGTGTATGGGTTTTTATACGTATATAGAAAATCGTATAGATATTAAAACATTTTCCAGTTTTTCCAGTAAAAATTTTATGTTTTGGGAACGAAAATTTTGTTTTATTTTATATTGAAAATAATTTTTTTTGAACAACTAAAACAGAACTAAAACTAGTTATATAGGATAAAAGCTCTACTCACAGAAAAAAAAGTTTAATTGAAATATTTCGTTGGCGGATAGAAAAAAAACTAAAGTTTTCTTTTAGTTTTAGGTTTTTTGTGTTTCTGTTGATTTACAAAAATTTTTAATTTTCATCTGAAACATAAAAACCTATAAAAATTAAAATAAATTTATTATTTTTTCGGTTGGTATTGTAGTTTTTCTATTATTAAATAAAATAAAATTTTATTATTGGTCGACATCTTGTCCATTTTCTTTGTTTTTTTTTTGATAATTTTATTTTATTTTTCATTTTTAACATGATTTATGTATGTGTGCAGTACACATCTATAAATAGATTTATGTGTATGTAGATTGATAAATGTTGTGTATATACGACAATATCTTAAGATATATTTATGTATTCACAAATTCATCTTCGTGTCTTATATATATATATATATATATATATATATATTCATACATAAACATTACACTTATTTGGTGCACTGTATTTTATAGTGCATTGATCTTAATAAATCATGAAACATATATTAGAAAATTAAAAATTTTCTTTTGCTCGACACCAAACCAATAAAAAAGGGTTTTCTATTTGGTCAAGTAAAATTTTATATTAAATAAGATGATGCTGCGATGTATGATGAGACAAGATAAAAGCATATATTTGTATATACGAGTACATATACGGTTCACATTAGTTACATACATCACCATTTTCCAGTGGGGTAAAAATGTAAAAGGGTTCAAAACATATTATTGGACTTTCTTCTATATATGTTCTGTTTAATTCTGTCTCGAAAAAATCTATTAAAATTCTAATTATAAGTTAGAAATTAGAATATAGTTTTTTTTTGTTTGGTATACTCGTACATTTATAACGCGAGAGATTATATAAAACTTTGGGGCGGTATTAGAATTTTAGACACAAAAAAATAAATAAAAAAGGATTAAACACTGTTTAGATTGATATTCTTAATTTTATGCTATGTATTTTCTTCTCTTTTTTGGGTTGAGGAGCACAGAAAGTTTTTCACATATATAGTTTTTCGGTTGGAAATTTATTGTTTTGATTTTTATAAAATTACCCTTCAGTTTAATTACAGTCGTTGGGGTGGAACGTGATATTGTAATGTATGAATAACTTTTGTGCCATTGTTGTTTTTGCTGCTGCTGAACGTTTAATGAGAGATGCCGGACTTTTCATTTATATTTAAATTAACCTTTTTAGCAAATAGGTGAGGGACCAAATATTTGGAAAATTAATAAAATTTATTTGGTCTTAAGGTACGGGGGTTGATTAATTTTATTTTTGTTTCTTATGTAACTAGTGAGCGGTTTAATTAGAAAAAATCGGCTTCTGTCGAAGAATTCTTTGAAATGTTTATACTATTTGAATCGTATCAGTATTCCTTCAACAACTCGCATCTGCTTGATCAGAAACTTCATCTTATTAGTTTTTGTTTAAAATAATATAGTTTGAAAACTAAAGTAACATTCTGAATAGTGGCCCACTTCCAACAATATATCATTAAAACCTCTACCAGATATAATGAAGAGTACATTTTCAAAATGAAGATCGTATTAATGTTATTCAAGAGCACTATAAATATAGTGAACAAAAAAACACGATTTACGCGATTCGTTAATACCTTATGCGTAAATTCGAGGGTCTACTTGGCCAAAATCTGTTTACACACCAGATATTATTGCTGTTGCTATTATTACAATAAACACCATATATTAACCTAATTGACTATCATTCACGTCGCGTGTTAATCGATCGTCTTTAAAATAAAGACGGAATTGTGGTTAACACTTATTCTAAATGCGAATCATGCAATGCTAACGGACTATTTATAGCATGGTGCAATGTGCCATATTTCGCGTGAGAACATCTTTGTAAAGGTTCTTCGAAAATCGCTTAGTTTCGCGTCATAAAAATACGTTGATAGTTAGACCTAAAATCAACATCATTACCGAGATAAATGTCATAGAAAATTACTAATATCTATTTTTATGACATATTAAAATATTACTCAATATATAAAGAAGGATAAAATTAATGCTTTTATTTTTTTCCAAAAAAAAATTATATTTTAAAAACTAAGACAAAAAAATATTTCAAAATTCGTGAAAAAATTATGAGACGTGAGCAATCCAAAACAAATTATAAGAGAATTCGTTTTACAAAGATTAATTTTTTTTCATATTTTTTTCCTGAAAAAATATTTTATTAAAATTTGAATTCGAAAATAATATATGATTAAACAAAAATTGTATTTAAAAAAATATAAATAAATATATTTTAAAAAATATCTTTAAACAATTCTTAACCAGTATTAATATTCTGATTGAAAAAAATTTTGCAAGAAAAAAATTCCTCTAATAAATAATTTTAATGTTAATTTTTTTTGCGGTATTTAAATTTTCACATTAATAAGGTAATTTCTTTAGATGTTTTTTTTGAAAGTAATTTCAACTGAAAAAATTTATGCTTGGGGTTAATCTCCAATAGTATTTTTTTCCAAAAATTGGATTCTATGAAATAATTTAAACTGTCGACTGTATTCACCTGACAAATATTTATTTTTAAAATTTATTTTTGAAAACTTCCTAAAAGCCTTAAGTCTTTATAACCGTTGGTTCAAGCTCTTAAGTTATTTTTAGACTACTACTAAGAAATGTAACTAAATGAGGTCAAAAACGCCCAGCTGCTTTACAAAATAAAGAGTTACGGAAAAATTTATGATACTTCAATTTAATCTTTGCAAAATGTTAATGGACTGAGTTCTGAATTTTTTATTGGAAGTTTTAGTGAAATATTCTCTTTCGTGTGAACTGATCATTATGCACACTGTTTAAAATTTCTCTTGATAGGCTCTTCATAAAATGTTTGTTATTTCACAACTAAGAAAACAAATTGTAGTTTTAAAAAGCTTATCATATAGCTTAAACATAAACAATCAAATATTCTATTTCATTATCGATCCACTATATAGCAAGCAATCAAACGTAAACAAAACGCTTCAACCATTATAATTATCTTATTCAATAAGACTTGTAATCGAACCACTATTTTGACCAAAAAATCTCTATTGGGGAATTTAAATAGTGATACTCGTTAATTTGTTCATAATATTGAGTTGTCACAGAAACATTACTTCGCGAATAATTATCTACAAACGTGTAAACGCAATAGTATTTTTCAATCCAATGAAATTAAAAATAGTGATAGCATCGCTAATTAGACAGCTATATCGCTAAGTAAGGATTTAAGCCATACAATAGAAAATAGTTAGTTAACCAGCAGTGCCATTATTTGTCTGCATAGTAACAAGGTCTTTCTCAACAGATTGTTAAATTCTGGTCGTAACAGTCACGTGTATGTTTCGTTTAAAAATAATAATAATTCTTATTTATCAATTGGTTGCTCTTATGAATGTCCAATTATGGAACACTTTCGTGTAATTAAGAGGTTAAAATTACTCCATACTTGGGTTGCCAGTAACATAGTTCAATACAAAGAAAAACAATGAAATTATTCAACTTGCAAAGTAGAGTAAGGTAAGGCTGTGTATTTTATCCGCTGCTTTTACTAATCATACACAAACCTGACATAACATTTTAAAATAATATTCAATAGTGCCCACTAACGCTGGACTACGCAAAAAATTTTGATCTCAATTAACATCAGTAAAACTAAAATCATAAGAATAACCACAAACAATAATACACCAATCACGTTCAATTATACGTCAATTGAAATACTGTACTGAAGCAAAGCAGGTACGGCGACATTTATCCAAGTCAGAAATACGTTTAACTACATCAGTTTTGCTATATGGTTGTAAAACATATGGAAACACATACAAAAAGTACAGGTGTTTTTTAACAAATGCCTGAGAAGAATAATAAAATGCTGCTTGACAGATAAGATCAAAAAAACAAATATTGTTGAAATAGAATCCACAAGGAAAAAGGGAAGTCAGAAGGCCAGGAATGACCTGGAAGAGTCACATCAAATAAATGGACATTTGAATAACAAACAAAAAGCTCATCAAAACTTTCCAAGGCCTAGTCACAAAATAATTTATTTCCGATTCGTCCACAAAAACTTCGATTGAAAGTAACAAATAAAAGTCACTTTTGGCGTGTCAGAGTGTCTTGACATTGCAGATACAATGAGAATTTGCAACCTTGAGAATCCAGACAGAAAATAACCTTAAACCATAATATATGTTTGGCCATCTGGAAATGCTTGAAAGTTTCAGCCGAACCAGGTCATTAGTATGCTGTCTGATTATATCCCAAAATTACAGTTGTGTGCAGTGGTTCTTAAAGGATTAGAGAAAGTGATCAGACCCAACATTCAAGCATGTTCCTTCAAAATGTGAGAGTACATCTACGAATATTCTCAAAGAAGTTCTATCAAATAAGCATTTTAAAACGTGCTGTGTCTGGTTTTGGTCAGACTAGACTCGCTATACTCCACGTGGCAAAGTTTATCACAACTGCCTTTTCTGGTAGCAAGTGTAGAATCGAATTTAATCTAGTTAGCTCTGCCGTTTCCAAAAACGTTCAAATTACCATGAGTGGAAACTCAATGCTATCATGGACGAAAGTTAAACCAATCTGGGATTGACTTAATTTGTACTTGACTGTCACAATATATAGAGATATCTACTGTCACAACCAGTTCAAGATCACCGTAATAGCTTGATACACACTGCAGTAATCAAAGGGATGAACGAACATCCTCATCTCGAGTTTGCCACAGAAGAATAAAACCCACATTCATTCCTACAGCTTAGAATCACCCATGTTAAATTACAGAGCCTCAGTTTTCCATCTACCCAGCCCATCCTTGAAGTCTCTGGAAGGGAACAAGTTCTAAAAACCATTATCGAAGTAGAAAAGCATTGTAATGTAACCAAAATTAACTAGTTTGTTACCTATTGACTCAATAATCTTTCCTGTCTGAAGTATTACGTCGAAGATAATCCTACTGACCTATACTATAAACCTACTAGGGACCATTTAGACTACCCTCTGCTTGTTAAAGATGTAAACTAGAAGAATGTGACTTCTAGAGCGGGATTAGAAGTGGTGTTTACCTCTCCAGTTTGAAGGCAGTTCTTTGTACCTTCAACGGCTATATCACGCTAACTTCATTCATTAGTATAAGTCTTTCTAAAGCATTGTATGCATAAATTCACTTTTCCTATACATCGGCCTTTAATTTACCCTACTGTTAAATATAGAATGGGCTCATTCCAGAAAAAGTTAATTAAAGGTTCTGGGATGCCATTCAAAGTAATAAACGCTAAAGTTATATTTCTTAATGTACGAAACTAATTCTGTTTTGGATGTGTTTAACCCAATCATTGAGAGCATTTAACATTACTCTCTTGATATTTCATCCAAGAGACTACTAAAGCTTCTTTACTTGATAGGTCGACAAACTTCCCAGCGCTAATCTCTTCAGTTTTAGTAGTAGACCATTGATTAGCATATTCAAGAGTAGTGGCGACAGTACCCATTCTTGTGATGTTTCTCTATCTACCATACTTATCACTGTGAAATCCATCACCTCCGGGTAAATAATCCTGCTTTCAAGCGAATGATTGATTAACCCAGAGGAGACCACCTTTTTAAGGACTAGATAATTTCGAGTCTCTGAATCCTATTTGATATTGTCCATGAATGAGCCAAACAATCTAATTTAAAGCTCTGTGTGGTTGTAGTCTTAGCTAATACTTTTATAGATTGAGAGACTCATTCCGTATTATCACAGAAAAACTTCCATAACATAGAAAAGTGAGCAACAGTTGATTTGATGCTTTTCAATTTGACAGTTTTTCCTTAATCGTATAATCTGCGATAACCGAATACTTATAATACCTTAACCAAGTTTAGAATTATAAGCAAATGTGGACAAGACTATACTTAAACTGGGAAGCTAATTTTTCAATTTATCATGACTGCTAACCATAACAATCAAGTTCAGTATGTGAGCTTTGTGTATATGTGCATCATTTATATTCTTATCAAATTTAATACGAATATATTTTTGCCGTTTATTGTAAACCAATTTTAAATGGCAACAACTATTGATAACAATCAAGTTCAGTATGTGTTCAGTATGTGAGCTTTGTGTATATGTGCATCATTTATATTCTTATCAAATTTAATACGAATATATTTTTGCCGTTTATTGTAAACCAATTTTAAATGGCAACAACTATTAACATGTTATGTGTAGTTGTCTAACTAGTATCAACCGTCCTTACAAAAATATATATAGATAAAATTATAAAATCGAAACAAATTAACTGATTCCTTTTCATTTATTGTTATTGTTAAAAGAAAATTATATATAGATAACAGAAATTGATAAAAGAAAATATGATATTATTTCCCACATTGTTTCGAAATTGTCTTGTTTCAGTCGTTATCTGAAATGAATTAAAATACACAAACGAAAGTGTTTGACACAATATAACGATAGATTTTCCAATCCTTTCTACAATTTCACAATATAAAAAGCACTTTGTATATATAGAGCGCTGTATCCTTATATATCCTTGTATGTATATATATATATGGTAATAAGACAAGAAAAATATAAAATATGAAGTCAAAATGATAAAAGATAATAGTAGCGTTCATCTATACATGTATGTATATGTTCGTTGTATATTATTACATATGTGTATATATGGTATATGAACAGTATCTGGATGTACGCAATGCTATTAAAAAGAAAGTGTCATTAGGACCGTAATATAAAGCAACGATTTATTTCGATCCTCTAAGGGAAATTTAATTAGCAACTATGTATGTTAGCTAGCCCCTTTTAAGTAAAAATTAAAGGATATAGCTGTAATATATCCTCTATATATGTATTCTTTTTATTCCTTTTCTCTAAAAAATATCCTTTCTTCCTTTTTTAACTATTTTTTTGTATTTTATAATGTTAGGATATACACATAAGTATATCCTTCAAAATAAAAACTGTTATTATAACTTTTCTTATTAAAATCAGTTAACTGCCACATATATGTACATATATGTGTATACATTTTTATGTTAAAGGAGTAAAGAGGTAGTATTATTGACGTTTTTACATATATTTTTAATTTGTTTATCATTCACTTTAGAAATAGGCAAAAAAAAAACTAAATAAACGGAAAATGTAAAAGGACCCCACACATAGCACCAGGCAAGATATAACTACTTTCCTATTATAATCCTACACTAGAGATTTCTTTTTTTTTTGTTTTATTTTTTGTTGTGCTTTATATATTTCTACTGTGTAATAAAGTTTTAATAATTCTCCAGCTTTTTTGAGCTTTTTTTTCAGTTTAGTTTAGATTAAAACAGTTTTTAATGGTTCATATTTTTATTTTAGATTAATATGTACATACATATATAAATGAATCTAGGATCTCATATCGCACTATATATACGTGTACATACACACACACACACACACATAGGCATACAGAAAAAAAATCTATAGTCTTTTAAATTTTATCTAAGAGACAAAAAATCTTAGGTACCTTATACATGGCATTTTATCCAGTTTTCTATAAAAAATCGGTTTTTATTGTGATAACAAGATTTTATACGATTTTTTTTATATACTTTTTCCGGCTTAATTGGAAAATTTGAAAATAAAAAGAAAAATGAAAACAAAAATAAAAAAACAAGAAAAATGTTCATTGGCTTTAGTTTTGTTTTTATTTTCGTTTCGGTTTTTATGATTGTGATTTAATTTAGTTTAATTGGGGTTGCTGCTGATTCGGGGATAATTACAGATAGCGAAATATGTTAACCGGAGTAAAATTCTGTTGTTTAGTGTGTTTAAGTAGTATTTTATTGGATTTTTTTAGTAAACCATGTATACTAACTAGAAATATGTATTTATATGGTTTAAAATTATGAGTGGCGTATAAATTTTGATAAGATATCGTTTTTCTCATTTATATTGTAATTAATTATTGATTTTCAATTAGAAAAAAACGAAAATATGCCAAATCATTTTCTACGGTCATAGTGATCACACGAGTAGCAAAAATATTTGCATAAAAAGAGATACTCTATTCTATGATTAGTTAACGATGTATATAGTAGATTAAAAAACAGGTATAATATCAGTTTCAAAATCTGTGATCTACAGGTTCTAAATGCGAAGTCCAAAAATTAGACATTTCACTTTCAAAGTGTCACAAGTACAAACAACGAACGATTTTCATAAACCAATCTTTAAGTATACGTGACTAACAAAAAAACATTTTAATAACCACTAGTGTACGCAAAAAATGGATACCATTTACAAGGTGTCATATACTTGGCAGAAACATCTTCACCACGTTAGATAACACTAGAAAATTGTAGCAGTACAAAACTGTTTTGCTTAGAGATTACAATAGTTTACATTGAAGTTTACATTGGAACTGACGGACGCATTTGTAGAAGACAAAAGAATGCACCATCACCAAGCCACCAAGCAACCAGAAGCTTCTTATGATATATGTTGAGTAATTATCTTGCGACTAGTACTTACGACTACAGACAGAGTCGTGGATATTATATTATGTCCCAAAACATTTTTTGGAAATAAGTGAAATTGGAAAATCTAATAGTATGCTTTCATTCGGTTTTGATCTGATTTATATATATATATATATATATATATATATATATATATATATATATATATATATATATATATATATATATATATATATACATAAATATATATATATATATATATATATATATATATATATATATATATATATATACATATATTTATTTATTTATATATATTTATATATTTATATATATATATATATATATATATATATATATATATATATATATATATATATATATATATATATATATATATATATATATATATATATATATATATATATATATCTATAAGCAGTGGTGTGTAAAATAATAGAAGTGTGTACCTTTATGTTAGGTTTCGTGTTTATAAAAATATCCTTTTATGATTTAACTGACATCTATTATTTAATGTCCACTGAACATAAACCAAATACTATTTGTAATTCAAACAAGTTCAGGATTCCCCTTATGTTCGATTGTCAGTCTAAATTTTTATGTTCGAAATAATAGTAGTTTCTTATTGATTATTGTTTAAAATAGAGGTGATCAAGAATAGCGGTTTGGAAATAATAAGATAAATAAAATTATAAAAATTTGTTTCAAAAAACTAATTTTTTAAATAATAATGGGACGGGGAAAGCATTGTTCCGAAGAGCGAAGAGATGTAATTGAAAAATTAATCAAAGAAGGAAAAACATAATAAATTATCCAGCAAATGTGGGGGTGTTCACCTACCAGTAAATAAAAACCAGAAACACGAGGAAGAAAACGAAAAACTTCGAATCAAACTGATCGGGACATGATTGTGCGAAAAGGATTCCTTTTTATATCTCAACGAAGATTAAACAAGATCTTAATTTAGATATAGACACCTCAACAATTGGAAAACAATTCAGCAGCAAATTTAAAAGGGTTGAGGCCTAGGAAGGTGCCCTTTTTAAATAAACGACCAATGAAGGCGCGTATAACTAACGCCAAAAATCATCATAATTGGCCCCTTGAAAAATGGCGTAATATTTTATTAACGGACGAGTCCAAAATGATTCTCTATGACGGTAGTATCCTTCAGTATGTCCGAAGACCTCCGATGACTGAATTCCGACCGCAATACACGTCAAAAACCATTAAACATGGAGGGGAAAATATAATGGTTTGGGGTTGTTTTTCGTGGGTCGGCGTTGTTCCGAAATATTGGATCAAGGATATTGGATAAATATGTTGAAATACTGGAAATCGTTATGCTACCTTATCAGAATACGAAATTCCGCTTAATTGAGTCATGCAACAAGACAATGATCCAAACATACCTCTAAAAAGGCGAAAGAATGGTGCTTGCAAAATAAAATTAATGTTATGGAGTGGCCTGCTCAATCACTTGATCTCAATCCAATTGAGAATTTGTGGGCCGATATAAAAAAAAAGATTTTCAACTCCAACCCAAGAAAGTCGAAGCAATTATGGGAAATAACCAAATCTGCATGGTTGTCCATTCCCGTTGAAAAGTGTCAAAGTTTAATAAACTCAATGCCTCGACGAATGAGTGCTGCGATAAAACCCAAAGGCTTACTAAATACAAATTTTGACTTGCATACTTAACAAATAAAATGAGTTTTCTAAATTTTTTGCTATATATATATATATATATATATATATATTTATATATATATATATATATATATATATATATATATATATATATATATATATATATATATATATATATATATATATATATATGTATATATATATATATATATATATATATATATATATATATATATATATATATATGTATATATGTATATATATATATATATATATAAATATAAATATATATATATATATATATATATATATATATATAAATATATATATATGTATATATATATATATATATATATACATTTATATATAAATATATAAATATATATATATATATATATATATATATATATATATATATATAAATATATATATATATATATATATAAATATATATATATATATATTTTTATATAAATATATATATATATATATATATATATATATATATATATATATAAATATATATATACATATATATATATATATATATATATATATATATATATATATATATATATATATATATATATATATATATATATATATATATATATATATATATATATATATATATATATATATATATATATATATATATATATATATATATATATAACAGAAACTCACAGTGGGAGTGGCTACAGAGAAACGAGTGTCAGATTTTAACATTTAAAGATCTAGCGATTTTTAAGTGCTTTAAATAAAATATCTGACAAATAACATCAATCAGGTTTCCTGAGAAAGTCTACCTGGGTGTACTGTCAACAATATAGATTTTAACATTGGAATAGAAAACGTTACAGATTATCTCGTACACATGTTAGATAATATGCAAATACCAACAAATTCGGTTTCATTGATTTTTTATCTAAACACAATTCTTTAATTTTGTAAGGATTATCAAGTTCATCCACAAGTGTAAAGATTCAGTTATTTAAGATTCCGAATTTTTGCAGTTAATTAAAAAAGAATTATAAATCTATTTATTTATCGTCAAATCCTAGCACATAGTATAGTAGTTACATTATACACAGTTCGCCCTTAGTCTCCAGACACGTGAATTTGTTGATCAACATTCGTTTCTAGAGCAACTACGTATAGTTTAGGGCAGGGTTTTCATTAGACGTGAAAGAGTATCGCGAAGATCTAAAGCAATATGTGACTTTTTCACAAAAGGTCAATTTCATTGCCTCTCACTAATGGTGTGAGCTGGCCGTACGGGCCTTGCGTAGGTTTATAAATCGTTGATTACAGTTTTCATATGATAATATTGTAAATAAAACAAAAGGTTATAAGGACTTTTTGATTTGACCAGTACAACCTTGTGATCCTAGAAATCAGGAAGAATCAGGGATGGGCACTTTACATGTAAAAAACGTTATTTACATTTTTATTGTAAATAACGTAAATTACAGTAAAAAACGTGTAATTTACATAAAATATGTAAAAAACGTGAAAACTCTGAAAAATAACTGGAAATAGTGTATAAATGTAACAAATATTTGTTTGTAAGGGTTATGCACATCATAAATATCAATCAAACCGCTCATTTAGACGGTCAATCATAATTATTTTAAACTTTTAGTTATCTACAAATTCTAGATAAAGTTCATTTATGTATCTACACTGCCATCTGTGTTCAAATTTAAAATACAGATATTACCAATGCTAATACATACTTACATTTTTTTTATCAAAACGATATCAAACATTTTTGACATATTAATTTGTTTTTGTTTTATTTGTAACGTTACACAGTAAATTTTTACAATAATGAAATTATTAGTTATTAGTTATTTAAATTATATAATAGATAGCGCCCTTTTCATGAAAAAGTCGTTATTTACATTACGTAATGTAAAAAATAACGTGTGTAATTTACATGTAAATTACATGTAAATAACTGTGTAAATTACATCGTGTAATTTACGCGCCCAACCCTGGGAAGAATGAAAGATGGCCATAATTATATGTTTATTACAATCTAAAACCTAATCTGCAGCAACCACTCGAAAAATCTTTATGTTTAGTTATTGTAATCTGTACTTTCCACCTCACGTTATAAATATCTAAAATAACGTTTAGTTGCCCATCATGGCAAGAAAATAATTATTATTTTTTCCAATTGTAAATCGTATCGTTATAGCGTTTAATTAAAGAGGATTTTTAGTAGTACAACATATTGCAAGAACTCTTCAAAATCCAACCGAAAACCGTTTTAAATATTTCCTGAGTAGATAAATGTTTCAAGGTTGCGGTTGTTCACTATCTCATGGGTGTTTTAATGCATTTGACGTTTTCGCGTTTTCTTCGTCCAATTAGGATTTTCATCTAAACCGGATGCTTTTGAAAAAATTAAATCTTGAGTTTTTCTTCTACTTAGAGCAGTTTCAGGTCCTGTATACTATAATGACGATAGTGGATTTAATGAAAAGACATAATGATCAGATACCTCCATTAATATCGATGTCTGATATACATACCACTTTAAAGTGTAGCTTTAATTGATACATCACAAAACAAAATAAATTATTGGGAGTCAGCAGGCATTTGTTTTGAGTTAGTTATAAACCGTTCATTTTGCAAGAGTTACTAAGACTGCCCGAAATCCATATGATAAATATTCTTTCGGACATAACTTTGATTTGACATAATAACCGTACGTTCAGAATTTGTAGTTATGTTGTCCGAAGTGTGAAATAATATTTGGATAATTTCTCAGCTTACTATGCTGGTTATTTTTAGTAAAATTGTAAAATTGTTAAAAAACTCTTTCGATTACTGCGTGTGTAGGTAGTATAGTGACTGAAAAAGTTTAAAACTGGTGCATATAATGGTAGAGTGCACAATCGAATTCACAATTTATGTAAAGTCAGATGGCAATCATGCCATTGTAATCAGTTTCAATATTGTGGGGGATAGAGCTCAGTTCACTCTTTTGACGACGAGATGGAGATATAGTTTCAAAACCCTGAAGTTTCTGGTCACACGGATGCCGATGGAACTTGCATGGTGGATTAACTATAGCTTATAGTAGAGGGCAACACTTCGGACAAAAGTGGTCTCTTTTATGGCGCTTCGGAGGTCTTGACTACTTTATAAAGCATGACTACTAACTGTCTTCTTGAGGAATATACAAGTATAAATTCTATAGAATTTATTTCAGCTTGTGTGTTTCACAAACACGCAACAGTCATTTTTACTTTTGGAGTTCTATAATGGTCTCCCTGTAGCATCTGCTGCAAAAAAAAATTTTGTCTAAAAATATGTATTTTCGCAAATGATCTGTCAAATGATCAAATAACAAAGGACTGTAATTATTCGAAGTTCTCACTATTACAATGAATATGTCCAAATTTTATACTAATAAATATTAATCATGGGTGTCGACTAACACATGATGTCTAGAAAGCTAGACTGGAGTGCTTATATTTTCTAATCGAACTTTCTACAAAATCATCTTCTTATTTCTTAATGTCTAAATTCAGTCAACTCAACAGATGAGAAGCGTCGACAGATGAAATTGAAAAAGCATCAACATTTATTTTGCAAGCCCCAGTGTAATATCCAACAAAGAACTCAGTTTAGAAAGTTCATTCGTTATAGTTTTTAATTCAAATAGAATTATTAGATGATGACTTAATTCAACAGATGTACATAGCCTTTATAGACTTAAGACGTTATTCATGTTCTTGGGTAAAGTTTATTTCAACTGGATTTTTGTTTTGATACCTATAGAGTTTTAAGCCACTTAGCTTTTACGATTGATGTATCCCAATAAACCAGAACTAATTGCAAGAGAGCCTGTTCTCATTTATTTGGTTCACATTTATTTGGTTTTTCTAGATATTGGAGCTCATACCCAAAGTCCCTACATATCAAGTCGTACAAAGTTGTCTGAAATCAAGGAATAACCGTGCATCAGGAGAGGAGTCATTGAACTTAAAAGAGTCATCCGTAGTAAAAAAAACTTGATAGGTGGTTGGCTGATTTGGAAGACTTCAAACAAATCACTGGCATAGTCACAGATTAATTGCTCTGTCAGTGGAGTGATGTTTTTCCAAAATAATTTAAGACGGTAAATTAGATGCTGTTTACAGAAGAATTATGTTTGTATTTCAAGAGATTACTTATTTTAAAGATTGAATATATTACCGCGACCACATTCCATTACCAATCGAATTAGGACGAAAGTGCAATTGAACAAAAAAAGAGCCTTGAATTAATGCATTGGGGAATGGATATCGAGTTTGAGCTTTATTATAGGCTATTTTTGGTCAAGATGACATTGCTGACCAAACCTATTATTCGTAGGCTTCAATTTTAGTATAACTGAGGGTCTAAGTAAGGACATCGCCTACCAAATAAATACAAAATGCTAATTAGTGGCATAGCCTATGTATCCAAATGTCCCAATACATTTTGGTGGGAAAAATATTAAGTTATCATTTTTCTCAGTGGGCATTCAGATAGCCAAACTCAGTTACACTGGTGTGCAAGTAAAATTTATACACATTCGATTTTCGGCTGCTTGGAATTCCAATACAGTCTTTTTTACTTGTGATCCAATTATATTATATTTAATATATGAAGCATGGCTTAAGGTTTGCTATTAGATTGTCATTCAATTTAATTTATATTGTTAACATTTTTATTGTTAAAAGGTTTTAAACGCCATAAAATCACTCAATACTTTGATACAGTACCACCAGAGTACCACCATAAAATCACTCAATACTTTGATGGTTTCATTCTAATTATTTCCGAGAAATCTACTTCCTATTAAGTTAAGGGCTTATTCACTTAGACATTATTTTCCAGATGATATTTGTTGACAGAATGATAACCAATATTGCATTTTGTTTGATGTAGTTCATTTCTACTATATGGCATCATAAGATTTTCTGAACGTTATTGGAGATTTACCTTAATTCTTAAAATTTTCAGTTTTTCATTGAATTATATTTCATAAATTATTAAATTTTCTTTCAATTTGATTTTCAGTTTATCAATCATATTGATTTTGGATTTCTAAGAATAGTCAACTATTCTGCTCCATAAATGTGTCATTGTGATTTGAATAAATGTTTAACTATAGACTTCCGATTCCTATATAAATATTAACAGAATCTAATTTTTTTTCGGAAACATTGTTTACTTAGAATCTCAATCCGAGCAAAAGTGGTTGTGTCTGGAACAAAGTAAAATTTTGAAAATTCTTAGTACGTATTTCGAATGTTACTATACCCCTCTCGACTTCATTTGCCATATACACAGAGTCATCATCATTATAGTCATCATCATTGATGATGACATTATATTTCCCCAAATCAAAATCCCAAAAATATACAACAACAACAATAACGACAAGACAAGAAATGAAAATCTAAAAACAAAAAGAATTTTCAGTGTGTGATGGCAGGGAAGAAGACCAAGTGAAAGAAGTAAACGGAAAAATGGAAAATAATTTTCTCTCTCTATATGGACGCATATACTCGTACATATATATTATATGTAGTTTAAAATCTAATGTCCATATATACATAAAACTTGATATGTATATATAAATATAAGATATATGTTCTTAGATATAAATCAATAATCCTCATTCTACTTGCGGACACACATGTACGTAAGGTATGTGTAGTTGTATATAGTATAGTCACTTTTAGGTTTCCCTTTATTATTTTCTAGAGGAAAAAAAAAATCAGAAAATATAGACAAAACCATACGTGAGTCTTATGTAAGATACTTCGTATATGAAAAAGGTTTTTATTTTCTTCGTTTTTTGTTGTTGGTTTGCGTTGTCGAAAGGGTTTTATTTCGCGTTATAAAAATGAAGAGGGTGGAAAACAAAAAAATAAAATTAAATAAACTAAACTAAAAAAAAAAAAAAAATAATTTCTCATTCTAGAAAAATCTCATCAAAACATTATTATATATCCCCTTGGTTATTTTGGTATGTTAGATATAGGTATATATGCTCGTATGTATATCCTTTTTATACTACCCCCCCATTAAAACATATATGTACATATATGTAATATAACAAAAGGCGAGAAAGATTGTTAACATTTTTAAGTTTAAGTTCATCGCGGACATTTTTTCATTCCGTCGACTATACGTTTTTTTGTTGCCTTTTTCTTTAGCTTTTCTATTAAAAATACTTACATGGGTTAAGGAGATGTGTTTGTATATATAAAATACATATATGTATATATATTTGAATTCATACCGATCCTAGTAGAAAAATTATATTTCATTTTGATGAAAAACGAGAAAATCTACACAACACAACGCCGAGTGTACATATGTATATACATACATTTATATATAAAGATGAAGAGAAAGCACACATTAAATATACAAGAAAGTCCATGTCATCTATTTTACTGTGTGCTACAGCTACTTATATGTCCGTGGATTTGCTACACGCATGTGGACGCGTATTTATCTATATATTTTGTCTTTTGGGTTTTTTTTTTATTAAAGATTTACAGTAGATAGCACAAAAAATAGATTACAGTCATTTCATTTGATTTTAGATACCGAATATCTTGGATTTTGAGAGCTTTCACATTTTGAGTGTATGTAGGCGAGTTGAAATAGGATTATACAGATACTAATTTGGTTCGGGATAGACGCACGCGTAATTATATTGTAGTTTGAATGGTCAAGGTTTAATATGACTTTTCCGTCGCTTATTTTGGGCCCATTCATCTTAATTTTGTCAACGTCATAACGACTCAAAAGAAAAATCTACATAAAAAATTGTTTTTTTTTCGTGTGTGTGTCGACAAAATCATCTCTTATATCCATCTAAAATAAAAATTAAGCAAAATATATGTATGTGAATATATTTTGTATGTTATCTCTACACTCATATTGTATGTACAGCAAGAAAATATCGCACACACAAAAAAAAATATATACATATGATGGGGTATGGTGTTCGTTTTTCCTTTTTGAAGTTAGTTAAGTGTGTATATTGCGAGGAGGTCGAAGGGTGCGGGTGCCGTTTTTTGTTGTTGTTAAAAATAAAATAAAATAAAAGAAAGAAAAGAGGTCGAGTGAATTTCACCAGCAGATGAAAATACATTGAATGGGTGGATTGTTATTTTGGGTGATCAAAACCAAATGTCCTTTCTCATTCCCATATATATATATTTATATTTATACATACATATATACTCCGGTACAAATAGGAAAAATTTTATCTTACGTTTCTTTCTATTTTATTATTATTTTTCGTCGTCTCCTCTATATGTGTGTGTTTATATGCATACATATGTGTGTGGATGCTGTGATGTGCCTGGAAAAAGAAAGTATAAAGCGAATAATAAGAAGAAAGTATAGAAAAGAAAAATTTGATCCGCTAACTTCCTTCATCTATATCAAACATGCACGGGCACACACGTGTTAACCGCTGATCTAAAAATGTTGGACGTACACATATTACATATACACACATATAGATATATGTATATATATAGTGGAGGAAAAACGAGAAGAAAATGTATATATTAGAAAACTTGATATGTAATGTACGAAAAATATAAAATTCTTAAAATACATGTAGATATATAACAGATATGTCCGTATGTACGAGAGTTATATACAACTTTTTTTGGAAAATTACTAAGAAGAAGAAATAAAATGAGGGTGTTTTGTGGAAATGTTTTAAGTAGAGAAGTTGATAAGAGTAGAAAATAGCCAAAGGAGGTATATTTTTCTGATGGGTGGGTGGACATATCCCTCATACATATATCCTCAACACACACACATGTATCCATATATTTAACACATAGATGAGTATTTATTATTGTTATTATTACTATTACACTATTGTTATATATATAAATAAAATTGGATAATTTTTTTGTTGATATATAAATGAAAAGTATGAGGTAATTCAAATTCAACATGGTTGATTATAACGCGAGGATAATTTTAATTTGCCTTACAGTTAAGAAAACTATACGTGTATATACATATATAAATACACATACATATAATATTATTTAAAATCTTACCAACCCCCTCCCATCTAATATATAAGTATATTTCACTAAACTAGTAACAACAATAGTATATACATACTTTGGTCTTTCTAACTATAAATTTGTATATACAGAGCTATATAATACATATTAAAACTTAAAAACAAAAATGGACTCTTGGTATCCTTTTTCTTGTTTTTTTTTTAATTTTCCATTTTTAGAAAATTTTGAAAATTTTTGGTTGGTCCATTTTTGGTACAAAGTGAAAATTTTATTTTAAAACAATAAATAAATTTTATTCCTTTGTAGTAGTTTTTGTAATTTAATATATTGAAAATATTTTCCATGAAACTTTAGATGAATAATTTTTCATTTGGTTTTTCTTTTATTTTCCGAAGAAATTACTAAAAAAAAGTTATTTTTTTCAGTAGTTAGCTGGAAGAGTAAATTTTTCAAAAAATTAATTGTATTAGCCATTTTATATTTCTTATCTTCAAGATAAGTGGTCAATGGTATATATGTATATATACATATATCCAGTCTCCAGGTGGATGTTACATAATCTTTATGTTGTTAAGATTTAGAATGAATGTATATATTTCACTGGTTGGTCTCTGGGTATTTTAACTTATCCTAAATTATACTTTATCTATACTTCTTGGAGAATGATCTTACTGATCTGACCACATTAATAATAATAAATAATACGAAGTAATTTACACGTTTTTTACATGTAAAAACCTGTTATTTACATAAGGTTATTTTTAACATTCTATATGTAAAAAACGATTTTATATAAAAAAAAACTGACGCGCCATCTCTTATCAAATCTAATTGTAACTAAAACACCATCTGTTAAAAAATCTTCTTACTATTATATAAACAGAATTTTTGAAATAATTACCTGTGTAACAATGTTTTGACTAAATACTGAATGTCACAACAATGTTTGATTTAGTAAAGGTGAAAAAAGTCACTTTTCAACTAATAACGCGGACCTGAAAACTAATTAATTTATCGAATTTATAATGTAATTACTGACGAAATAACTGACGTGAAGTTAAACTCCATCGAACATTGATGTCATACTATAGATCGATTTATACAAGGCTGTTCTCACTGATGTTTTGAATTTTGCCTTAATCGCACTCATATATGGTATTCAAAAACAAAGGTGTGAAGTTGATCCTAACTTTTTCCGAACTCAACATTAGCTTAACACAAATTTAGAATCAGAAATGGCTATGTTTTTTATCCCTACATGACGTCCATGCGAAAGCGTTCTGTCAAGAAGCCTAACGACTAACTGCAAATTGAGTTTAAGTTGACCTTATTCTTATCAATTCCCTAGATTCTTGCAATATTAAGACTTTTGGCTTAACTAGTCTACGCACAAATATTTATTGCTTGTTGGCGTTCATCTTAAGCGAATTACAAATGGTCAAGCCATGTCCAATCACTCCTATCTCTATCTCTTCATCTATTCTAACGTAAGTTCTTCCTGAAAGGATTTACTCTTAATCCCCAATTACTACTATACAATATTTGACAGGCTTAGAAACCATCAGATGTTGATTCCAAAGTCGGTTCTGAGTAAGATTCAGTCCTAGATTTTTGGCTTCTTTCAAAAAACTAAATCGTAGTACCATACAGAATGAGGATATAAATTGCGTCCTTCTAGTGAAATGAACTAGCACTAGCACCGTTTTATCCAGGTTAGGGTCAAATTTCTATTTTATTTACCATTGCCACACTTTACATCCGATATGGTTTCTTTGAAATCATCCGCATTGTTTTCGACATAAAATCAATGGTTTCTTAGTCTATTTGGAAACCCGTCAATAACTTAACGCCATAGCTCTTGAATGCCATTACGATAAGTTAGACTTAAATTTACGAGACCGCTTGAATTTACTAGCTTGTTAGGCTAATTGGCTCGTATAGAGTGTATTCTCGAGAGGACAACAAATTAATATGATTATCCGACTTCTTCTTCATATCCACTTAAAGAACGAAGTAATACTAATTGCGCTATATGGTTTAACTATTTTTCATGACCGACTGTATGTTTTTGTAGTAGATCTCTGTCGTCTTGTGGTTCCATTAAAGATTTCATCCTTCTTTTGAGGAGACTTATATTTCATTTGTGTGATATTTTTCTACATGTACGTTCCGGATCCTGAGAGCGATAAGAAGTTTATAATTATTAAATAAGTAAATCTATCCCTCATGAATGTTCTGTATGTCTTACGTCATCTTAATTCGAGGTGGTATTTCTTCAGGCTCCCCTATACGAGCATTTAAATAGTCTCTTAGTAGTAGCTTTAAATAGTAGCTTTGGTTTCTTACAGTTAATAGTCTCTAGGTGAGACAGCGATGCTCATCAGATGAATATTAATTTGTGAAGCCGGATTGCTTATCGGAACATGAAAACAGATTATCAATTTTACTGAAGATACGGATTGCAAATTTTGACGAAACTAAAAAAACGCAATTCGAAATTCGCATTTAAGCATTCTCGGAATTCGATCGAATTTCGAAATATTTCTTCTGATCAATATTAAAACCACTACTTGTACAAAAATTCTGTTAGTACTAAGTGCAGATAATCAATGTTTTAAAATGGTGTATTATTGTTTTGTTTGCCTAAAATATGCTTTAAGAAAATAGAGATTACTAAACACTACGTCACCTAGTTTCGATCGAACAAAAGGTACCAGCAACTTAGATAGCTTGCTCGGACTCTGGTGGAATCGAAATCAAAAATGAGTATACGGACTCTAAAATATTTCCTCGTACGCCGTTCGCTTCAAAGAATTTCATTCCGATTTAAATTTTAAAATTCAGCTCCGATTTGTTGCTTGTTGACAAATTCGAATGAATTTGGTTCTCCATCTTTTGCTTTAATGACTGGGACTGCGCGTTATGATTCGTGATTCAAAATACTTATTCTTAATCGTCAGATTCTGACGAATTTCCATACTTGTGATGATTATCTTTGTGAAAAGCTTTAAAAAGCTTCAATAACTTTGACTTATATTTTTAAATGGTTCATTATGAAAATACTGAAGAGAACCTGATAAATTTGTGCGTCTTTGGCTTATTCGTTCTTTTAAAGCGTGTTTAATTTGAGTGAGAGTTCATCAGATCCGATTTTCTCAAGCATAAGAGATAGAACCGCATCAGCAGAAAGAAGATTTGCGTCTTACGAAAGAGGGTGTCAACAGGAAGCTTCACTGGGAGAAGTGCAGAAATAAGGTTATTTCAACATCTGTAATAAAAATATAAGATGAAATGTCAATTAAAGCTTTTCTAAAACAGCTTTTTAGTTGATAAAATATGTCAAGCATTTGGACTAAGCTATTCCATCTAGTTCTAGTGTCCATAATAAGCTTCAATTCTTTTTGAATTTTTTTTTATCAAAAATTTGAAGAATATCACTCGGTTTTCTCAAACAATGGTTTACAATCCAAATTTCTCAATTTCTGATGATCAAACTAAATCAAAATTCTTCAATTACCACAACATGCTCTAATTCAGCTTCATTATCAATTTATACAATCAAGCCACCGCAATCTTCGTTTACGTACTCCTAATCCTTTGATTCCTCGTTGCCACTTTCTGGATTTTCTCCACTAACATTTTCTGTTTTATATGCTCCAATTCAGTAGTATTCGATTTATTATAGAAAATATAATTACAGCTAATTAAATCGCGTGTGCGAAGCACAACTACTGATAACATGGAAAAACCATCAAACTTTTTCATAAACTGCTGCTCCATCTGTTGTTATGGAAGTAATATTTTTACCGAAATTTAAAATGTGGTTTCCAGGGCCACAACTTATTTCTTTGCAAGGAAACGTCCTTCAACGGTAACTGATCCTAAGTTTCAGAACTTTTCCTTCGAATGGTCATTCACATTCAAACAGCATCGGTATCTTGATTTTGCAAGGAGTTAAGTGATTTTGATAACACATAACCTCGATCGCCTCTAGCCAAAACAATTCAGAATTCGCCATGAATATTTCGGAATTCGAAATTATATTTATAAGAACGAATTTTGAAATTCTCTAATTTCAAAATTCGAAAATGCAATCGCTAACTGAAAATGAAACCTTCTTACTCAAATAGCCCAAAATTTTTTGCTATAGTGTTCCACTGTAGAGAGACAACTAGAGTCTCCATTCTCCATACGGTGTCATGACTATCACAACCACTCTAACAGAATATAAATCATACATGCTTATACTCCATCATCAAAGTATCCGAATTGGCATATAAGGTATTAAGTACCCACTATTCCTCCGATCGTAGGTGGTTTGTCATCAAAAATGGACTCGTATGAAAAAAATGTATGAGAGAAATTAAAAAACAACAGTCGTTTTGATTAAAATAATTTGCAAAAATAAAATTTAAAGAAGGACGAAATTATTCCAGAAATCAATGCCAGTAGGTCCTAAGATTCAACCCACAAGCACTTACAAATTAAAAACACCCAATCATGATTGATGTTTGGTCACCACCCCGGGAATCGAGCTCTAGACTATAATTCGGAAGAAGACTTCAAGGTTGGATGTCATTTCTAGTCAAATGTACGACGGCAAGTTTTTTCAATGAGTTATTAGTTGATATAGTTTATGAAGCATACTTTTTCTTTGTTGAAGATCTTGGATTTCATGAAGGGGTGATTTGTTTGTCGCCCACAATTTGGAATTAGTTTATTGTCTCGACTAACAACGTGTTAGTAATTTGAAATTCAATATTGTTAAAGTAAGCAACCTACTCACTATCCGTGTGGTTTGATCTATTATAAGATTCAGTTGGTTCAATCGGAATTAGATATGAAAATGAGGGCCTACCATTCGTAGTATCAACATACTGGTCAATCTTCAAAAGTTTAAAGAAATTTGTGTATTAAACATTACACTCAGTTCTGCAACCGAGAGACAAAAACCAGAACAGAAATAAAAGGAAGGTTAGCCAATAAACACACAAATCACACGGAAGAAGATGAAATGAATATCTCAGTTGCAAGTTCTGTTGAAGAAAATTCGGCCAAATTTGGTCAATCATGCGGTTTGTGATGACCATTCGGAGATCTACCTCAATAAAGTGTGTCAATTTAGCATGTACCTTTGTTACGCCAGAGCCATGACCATTAACAGTATTGTTATTATATTTTACATATACATTCATCGTTAAAAAGTTCACCGATAGGTCAATATATAGCCAATTTGAAAAATTGTAAGCTAAAAATTTTCCAGTTGCTATTATAATATATAATTTGATCGTGTTTGCTACTGGATTAACCTTTCGATTAGATAAAAAAAAAATATATATGTATAGTGTTTTACTATATATACCTTCAAAAGTATAATGTAGACCGTTTCACTTCATTCAGTTTTCGAATGGTTGGTGAAATTGATGAACGAACTTATTTTGAAGTGGGTGAGTATATGAAACGTTTTTATATTTCAATGTAATTTTATTTATTTTTTGGGTGCTGTCATGATATAAAATGAAATGTGGTCGATTTTATATTTGTTCCACACACACACACACACACATGCTCTCACACACAAATACACAACAAGATGGAAAATAAACTTTTCAAATTTTCCAAGGTTGGGCTTAGATCAGGTTTTTTTTCTTATATAAGATTATTTATATATATATATAATTTTCTTCTCTTACCGTTTTTATTTTATTTATTTGATTGAGATGGATCTACTTCATCGAAATGGTAGATGGACTTTGAATTATAGAAAGCACAAAAAAAAAATAAGAAAATGTATTTTAAGGATGTACTTAGAGCAAAATAATTTTACAGTACAAAATAAAAACGTTGATGTATCGGTTATATTAACAGTCACGTTTTTGTTCGGTACGAGTTATTTGTTCACATGCATGTACCTACTTAAGTGACATTCCGGCTTGTTTCGAGATGAAAATAATATTACGAGGCGGATATATACTTTAATGCTTTAGAGTGAAAAATTTAATTAATAAAACACTTTTGTGTGTGTGTGTATGTAAATTTTCCAAGTGAAATCAAATTAAAATCATGTCAAGCAAAAATTTTGTGTTATTTCATGTGTGTACACTGTTTAATACATTATAATGTACGGTGGGCGACATAAAAATGAGGACATTTATCTAAGCTAGTATACTGTACAGATTAAGTCGCTTGGTGTACTTTTTTTTTTAAACATCATCATCATTGCCGCACCACCGTCTATCCACCAATCCATATCATCCTTCAAATTCAATCTATATAATGAAAAAAAAGGATACATTTTGCGTGATACGTATGTCCATACAATGTGAAGGATATATCCATTTTTTCATTTCTCGATTCGTCTTATTTTATATATTTATGTATATATGTATACGAGTATGAGCACCAACAACAACACAACGAAAAACGAAAGAAAACACATATGTCACTATCTCGACCAACGGTCTTTTAAACCACCCAAATGTGATACAACATGTGATGTTTATCTTATATATTTTATTTTAATAATATTTTCGTTTTTTTTTTCTTATATTCGTTCATCTTATTTCCAATTCCATTTCATCTTATGTTACCAAAAATAAGATTTTTTTTTTATCCGAAATGGATGACTTTTCGTTCGTTGGTTTCGTTGTGTGCAAGTATATACTTTTCACGTTAACTAGAATGATTCACATGACCAAAGCGATTAGAATATAAATATTTTATGAATTTGCTAATTTGGTTTTTTGATTAAATGTATATATCAGGTTCATGTTTGTCCTCTCTTATGTGTGTGATACAAATTTATCACTCCTCGTGTTGGATTGATTTCCCATTTCATTTTTTTTTTGCTCAAGAAATATTAAAGCTCATTACTGGATACAAAAAATAAATTGATTTATGATTTATCAAGTGGTTGAATATTATATATATATAGTGAATAATATCCAGTAAAGTGAAAATTAATTTAAAACAATTTATTTAAAATATTCTGTCACTTTATCACCGTTTTGCCAGTATATATTGTTTGTCCTTTCCTATGGTGTGCGAGACTTAATAAAAATAAAATTCGGGACTCGAGCATATTTATTTTCAGGTTCGGTGAACTGATTGCTTTTATAGAAACGAAGCACAAACCAATGTAATTTATATTTACAAAAATACTTATGTCTAGAGTATAAAAGCTCTGCGGACAACACAACAATTTAATTCGCGGTCTTATCTGTCACAAACAGAGCAAACAAAATAAATTGTTGCAATTTATTTTAAAGATGGGTGATATTGTATCCTACGTAATTTGTATGTAGACCAACAAAAACCAAAATCGACTAAACGAAAAGTTTATCTCAATAAGCTTTCATTGTGATTTTACTTATATTTTAGAGACAAATTGATTTTATTTTCAAAATAAATAACAATTACTTGTTTATATGAATTGGTTGCAGCCCGATATATTATATTTGTCTAAAATTTTATTTAATTAAGGAAGTTCGTGTCTGAATTTGTTAAAGCTTAGTTAAGTTTAAATTGGTAGTTTTATGTTTTGGACTAATCAGATAAAAGATTTGATCTACTATGATATTTTGAAAAATGGTTTTCGTTTAATTTGATTATGATAATCAATGTTCCTTAAATCGACATTTGTTCGAGACTTGTTCGAGAATTTTCGTAGCTTCGAATATATGGTCTAGTGCTTGAATCGTATATATTATTGAACCATTTGCTCGATCGGCTAAGTAGTCAATTAATGTAACATATTATCTTATCAAAAACAATGATTGATTTGTTCTACCAACATTTTAAAAATATATCTTTTACAATACCTGGTCCAATAGTCACGTTGCGCGTAGCTTTTATTATATTTTGAATGTTTGTTGTGAATAAGAGAAATAATTCTTTAAGCCATAAATAGTATAAATACTCTTTCTTGACTGAAAGCTTCCTCCTTTTCTGGAAAAGTTTACATTTTACTCGTGTCCTAAAATGATGGCTAAGAACTACCGGATAAATTTTAATGTTATCAGCAATCAGTGAAGCTTTTTACATATCCACAGTGTAATATTTACTTTTCTCCTTTCGTGCAATCGTTTTTTCTAAATTTTGAGAGATTGACTGTGCTGATAAAATATCTCCAGTAGAATATGATAATATTTTTTAAGTTTTTGCTGACTTGACAAAATTCGAGTGCGAGAATATAGGTTTGTCCTTTAAATGCATTTAGATCAAAACAGCCATCAAACTTTGTAACTTTCACAGTCGTTATCAAGTTTCTATCTTAAATATTTCCATATATGTTATATTTGGCAATATTTAAGATAGAAATCCCTGTTATAATTGACAAAATAGTTAGAGCTCAACTACCATCTGGAAATTGACTGGGCTCTTAAATATTTCAGTATCCAGGAGGTGTCTACATTTAACGATTAACTCGAAAATGCACAATGCAACAATGATAAAACTTTAAAATTATTTTATTTACCATATCATCTGGTAGTTAATGCTTTAAAGAAACTAAAATTAGGACGCTGCTTTTTCATATATCGTAAAAATTGACACAAAAAACTTAATAGTCAGGGGAAATGCAGCTGCTGAGCATATGCATCACCATCTCGACGATGCTGTGGTTTTCAGGATGTTCTTGAGGAGTCCTCTTTTGCAGTAACGATCGGTTATCAATAAGTAGATCCTATTTATGTTGAGATATGATCAGGAAGGTTCTTTAGTGCGTCACTATCATAAAATATTTAATATGTGGTTATCATTGGACTTGAGTTAGTTTGAGTTCTGCAACTTTCGCATGTTAAGGTCAGATTTATTGTATCTCTAAAGTTATCGTACTTTATGTCTGCTGTTATTAAGATTACAATTTGTCCATGACTTTGTCGGATTGTCCGATCCAGTTTTGGACAGATAAAATATTAGGCTTGAGTTGCTATATTGGTTAATTTATCATGCATTTATATCCTACCTTGCTCATTTCTATATTTTTTCTATTAGGTAAGATATGACATGTTGTAGCCTGATGAGCAACCTTGTCTGATTTTTCTTTTATCACACTGAAAGGTACTGATTGGGATCTTATCGTTTTAATTATGAACTTAACTGCCCATAAATATGCAAATATTATATTATATCTAGACCATTATATCTCACCCGTCATATTATCGCAATTATTGCGGCTTAAAAACTACTGCAATAATCAGAAAGTTCAAAATAAATGTTATACTTTAACTCTTTATAGAAAACTTCATACCCATTTTTAAATCACAAATAAAGAAATTCAGAACCTCTTCTTGGTTTATGACACTTAATCAGTCTCTGTGGAGAGTATGCCAATCAGAAACTTCCTTTCATTTCAAATCAAGCTTGCTAACAAAGCACTGTGTCCTTAAATCATTATTTTTGTCAATGGCTTTTCTACAAAAACTTATTCCTTCCGTTCTGTTTGGTTTGCTGTTCAAGATAAGATGCAAGTACTTTATTTTGTCTACGACTAGCCATTTGGAAAATAGATTATTGAGAGTTGATTGCATATAACTACTGCAGATGCAGGCATATTTACCGATTACAGATAAAGTTTTAGTCCTCCCAGTTCAGCAACAGTTCATTAATAACCAAAGTCTAGACATGGGAGAGTCGACCGAACTTCATCCAAATTTTCTACTGACAAATGTGCTGGTGGAAAAATATCCGAGATAAGCTATTCAACTTCCTAGTGATCAATCCACTTCAGATGTCAATGCTCGAGGAATAAATTCTTGTTTAACATTGTTAAATGCACCTACTATATCTAGAAAAGTTATCATTCAGTCTTATCCAACCTCAAAAGTTTCTCAATTTGGCTTATATGGGTGCCTTGTATGAAATAGTCACATTCATTTTGTTTGGAAGATGTTTATAAATATAACATTTTTAGGATTATAATGAGCTCAGTTTTCTGCCGTAGGTATAAGTTTACAATGGATTTGCATACAATGGAGCAACTACTGAACATTCTGGAAGTTGGTTTTTAGTGGTATAATTTTAATGAGTCATTATTGTTTGTTGTACAGCATCCGTCTAGATATTGGAGATAACTCAGGTTGTTTGATTGAGCTAGTAGCGTGTTTTGTCATTCTTAGGGAGTTTCGGGTTCCATTTCAGGTAGTGACCAAAAATCACGATTGGGTGTTTTAAATGTGTAAGGATGTCTGTGAATATGTAAGTGAACCGTGGTCCCTTAGTGTCATTGACAAAAAAAATTAAACAAGTTTACTTTCTCAGTTTGTTTAATTTTTTACTCTTCAGATGCTTTTTTGTTCTATTTGCATTTTTGGAAATCTTCCTGAAGTTTTTTAAACAAATCTGTAATCTTGACCAACAAAGTAGCCAAAACTTTTCAGAGGATTGCTTTGAAGTAAATCCTAGATTCATTGAACGTCTCCAATGGCTTAACTATCAAGTTGCTAAGCTCTCGTGACACTTGTTGTTTTATAATAAGTTCGGAGGTGAATTACCCAGAATAGTTCAAAATCTGTCAATTATCGTTTTATTCTCTAATATTTGATTATAAGAAATTTCTAGCTAGACCTAATTCATACTGGACATGACAGTGCTAAGAATAAGATTGAACAGCAATAAACTTAATAAAATCTGAGAAAATTGCATTCTGTATAACTATAAACAGAAAGAAGGGTTAGCTTTAATATTACATATACAGAAAAGTAAATACTTAGAATGAAATTTAGACGTTGCTGCCCAGAATGAATTTCATTCTTCACTTTCTAGGGTAATGAAAGTTGAGTTTAATGCAGAGTTAGCACTGGATGACTCCATGAAGACACATCGATACACTTTTCACTTTTATAGTTAAATTAAACCATAGAATTGAGTTTATGATTTACTAAACTATAAGCTTTTAGCTAGAGATTGGTTAAATTATATATTAAATAAAGCAGAAAGCTCAAAAATAATTTAATAACTGAAACTATATCCAATCAAATATAATTTTATTAGCGAGCTTTCAGCGATTTTACGTCTCGATTTTCTGAAGTAAAACAGTTTGGTTCGCATTAATTGTAATTTGAACAAAATAATTCTTAAAAACTTTTTGAATACTACTGAATAATAAAAAAATTTCGTATAGTGATCCTGTATTTTGCCTCCAACGAGGCTTCAGGTTCTAATTTTGGCACTTCTTAATTAGAATTAGTAGTTCTGGAGATTTCTTTTTGTTCTATTTACTGTTTATTAATAGGATTATATATTTTGTTTAAATAGTAGAAAGTTGAGCTTAATCAAAAGCAGCATTAACTTGAGTTCTCGATTAGCGCAAATTGATAAACTTGTAACTTTTAACAGTTAAATAAAGGATAATCTAAACTACATCACCGTGTTTCTTTTGTAACTGGGAGTATTTTAAATAAGCTAATCAAATGAATTCATAAGCTCAAAAATATTTCTAATCAAATATAATTTTTATTTTTTGAAAGCTTTTAGAAATAAATAAACTTATAAAAGCGCTCCAGCAATTTTCCTGCTGTAGTTTTGTAATAAAACACTTGAGATCGCAACAATTTGTAATTCGAACTTTGCATATAAGCTTTCGTACACTTGTGTCAATTTAAAAAACTCTCTGTATACCAGAATAATAACAAATGTATCTCCCTCCCAATGGATTCACAATTAACAAACAAACCACTTGTTACATATTAAAAAAAAGCTCATCAACAAAGAAGTAGTATCAAAGTTCAAATGAGTTCAAGTTCATTGAATCCGACAAAAAACCAAAACAAATTTTTTTTATGTATTTCCCTTTCATTTTCATTGTGTATAATAAAAAAATGATTATATATTTTATTTATTTATTTTTTTTTCCAACTTGCATAGAAAAAATTCTTAATTTATTTAAAGAAAAGAAAACAGAATATAAAAAAAATCTTGTATATACACAAACTTTTTTTTTATGTATAAATACATATATAAATTTTCTTCCCCGAAAAAAGTATATAAGAAGAAAGTATACTTTTGAACTTGACTTAAGACAACAAACATTTTATTGTAATATATATTTTTATTGTTTTGTATATTTTCATCAGTTTTTCTTTTTTCCTTCCATTTATATGTGTATATATGTCTGTACATACAGATATATATATTTCTGTGCAGCAGTAAAAAAAATCTAAAAGCTCTACAGTAAAAAAAAAGTTGTAAATGTATTTATCTGTTCCTTGTGTTTATGTATAAAAATGCCAACTCATTCATATAAAAATAAAAATAAAAAATATAAAAGAAAATTCTCCTCTTTTGGAAGGAAAATAAAAAAAAAAATAAAAAAATTCATGAATGAAATTTTCACTCAGACTTTTTTTTTTGTTGAATTTTTTATTTTTTTTTTTACTTTACCTCTTTTTACTACTATATAATACGAGTGGAGCTGGTTTGTAATAGGCGTGCATAGGGATGGGGTTGTGTAGTAGCAGAAATGAAAAAAAAAATTGTCTGAAAAAGTATAAACATAATAAAAATTATATATAAATTTTTTTTATTTCTCTTATTTCTCAATAAAAACGGAAAAATATATAAAAATCGGAAAATGAAAATAGGTTATGAGAAATAAAAATGAGAGTGAAAATGTTTGTATAAGTGTATATAAGAAAATTGTATATAAAAAAAATATAACAAAATATAAAAATAAAAGATTAAAGCATAAAAAACTTAAAAGCTTTATTAAGACAACAACAAGTTGGTTAAAAAATATTTAACATTATACTTTTATATTTTATTTGAAAAATTTCGATTTCAATTTTCAACTTTTCGGAACGTTGTCGATAAATTGTTGGATAATTCTAAATGCTTTGCAGATACGTACACTATGCTGGATATGAGTGATGGTTCAAAATATGGAACAAAAAAGATGATTTACCTGTATCATCTCTGTTTGAAAGTATTGTTGTCCTATATTGATGTACTTTTCTATAGATACTCATTGGCGATACATTTTTCTTCCAAAATATGTCCAACATTTCCATCCATATGCAGAACCTAGATCAATGATTAATTGAGTGGAACTACAAACAATGACTTTTTTAGGTTTCTGTTTACTTTTAAGAGGTAACTGCACTACTCGTTATTGTGTCAGCAAACACAATACATGATTGAAGCCGAATTGGGGTATATAATGCATTTTTTTTGTTGGGTGGCTGCTATCGCAGACTTAGACCGTCGATGGTCCGATGTGATATCACTATATGTACGGCTATAGGGCCTATGTTCTACGTAAGTAGAAGCATTTGCGTGTTGCATAGCTCCCTGTCAGCCTATAGTACTGACATGGACGATGAGACGGCCCATGGATTCTAAACTCAATAGGGAATCCAGATGTTATCATTCACACCACCGATCGCACCGCTCAAACGATCGATGGTGAAAAATCCTTCTTGAATTTTGCCCCTATTGGGTTTCGAACCCGGTACCTCCCACTTGAACTGTCGCAGCTGTATCCAGTGCGGCGCCACCTGGGCGTTAAATAATTCGTTAAACATCTTGAACTTTCATATGATTGAGCAATTTTTTTTTTTTTTTATATTAAGGTTTAATTGGGTGCAGGGTGGACTTAGACAGTCCTAGCTCCTTGTAACTGTCAGAGCTCCTGCACCCAACGCGCGGTCCTTCAAGTAAAGGTTGATAGCTGCCTTAAACTTGTGCATTTTAACTGACGAGACATTTAATGGACGTTGGCAAAAATAGCTAGTTTATGCATCCGAAATCGTATAGTGTTTTATTAACAAATTGACATTCAGATGAGTACCCACTTGACCCTTCAAAACCATCTCTTAACTTAGTAGCATCAATGAAATCTATAATAACACAGTGATGAAGTATACTAAATGTTATAGTCATTAGGCGTGTTTTTTGTTCTCTAAACCTTTTTCATGTGGTCAAGCTTTGTACTTCTTCATTATATATAAAATTCTATAGATATCCTTGTTTTGTTCTGTCAAAACTGCGTTTGCTAGGTTTCTCGCTGTAATTCCAACAGAAATTTGATTATATATCTTCCAATATAGTTTTTTTTTTTTTTTTTTAACCGCCCAGGTGGCGCAGTGGTTAAAGCTGCGGCAGTTGGAGTGGGAGGTACCGGGTTCGAATCCGATTCGAGGCAGGATGCGAAATGGGTTTTTCACCTTCGATCGTTTGGGCGGTGCGATCGGTGGTGAAAAATAAACATAATCTGGATCCTCTGTCGCGTTTAGAATCCTTGGGCCGACCCATCTTCCATGTCAGTACTATAGGACTGACATGGAGCTATGCAATGCGCAGATGGCTCTACGGAAAGACTCGGACCTATAGCCGTATAGAGTGGTATCACAACGGATCAAATTTGGTCTAAGTGTGCGATAGCAGCCACATCAACTTAACTTTTTTTTTAATATAGTTTTCGACGTGTGGTTTGAATGTCAGTAAAAACATTACAGTCTAGAATTTTGTTGATGACACCAGGTATATTTAACGTACCAGCTAATATTTTTATATCAGCCTATTTCTAAGACGGATTGGTGTTAGTTTAGTGAGTATGTAGACATTTACCAGTTTTTTCCAGATTCCACTTTAGACGTTATTTGCAGTTCTACTTCATTTTTCGTCTTCCCATTTTGCCAAGCTATGCCTTTTACTATTGCAATTAATCTCTTTTTTCAAAATCAATTAGGATTCATATAAAGGCCATTAACGAGCCTGAATAGAGTAACCCCCGAACGTTATGAGTTATCCCAAATTCAATATATAATTTTTGCGAGGTAGTATCAATGATTTAGCAATACGTTGATGAAGGTCTTGATCAGTTGATGCATGCATTTGTAGATGGACGGAATGACTTTGATTGTAGATGAATTATTATTCTTGATTAGTTATTCTTCATGACTCGGTATTAACCATTGACTACCTAGTGCCTTTAAATACATCATCTGGAATTTTTTCAAAGACTTTACGTTGATTCTATCGTTTAGGGGATTTTTAAGGGTATGTAGAACCGAAATTGATCCTAAAAGGTCGTTATTTGGCTTATTTGTCGCTAATATGCTCAATTTTACTCACGTAGTAAATAAAGTTTTAATGATTGATGAGTTGTAAGAATTAACAAACAAGAATCGATCGTTTGTGATATTCGCAGCAACTGAAATTCCAGCAGCTCATGATTTAATATGAAGCTTTAGAACTGTCTTTATTTTAATAATTTCTATTTTCAAAGACATTGCCTTTAGAAATGAATTTAGACGTTGTTTTACTTTTCCAGCATGTTCCAGACATCATTCAATCTTTTAATCCTCATTACAAGTTTTTATAATTAAAAAGCTTTACTAACGGTAAATCACGACTTTACTTTGTTTGAATGTAAATTTGGACAGCTTTCATATCTTTATTATTTCGTTATTTTAGTGGAAGGATAAATATGTTCCCTGCATATATCGCATAAAGTGGAATAAATAAATTATCTAATTTATTCGTCAGTCTTTAATTTACTTCCATCTAAGCCTCCAATACATAAAACAGCTAACAAAAATTTCCAAATGCTAATTTTAACAGTTCACAATTCTGTTGGTCTCGTTTGGTCAAATGATACAAAAATCATTTACTTAGTAATCCAATACTAGTAATCCGCAGTAGGAGAATTCGCACCATCCACATACAGCCACATTTTATTGTACGTAAATTACCTGTTATCAAATCAAAGCATTTTTATAGCCACATGTAGAAATAAACAAAACACCTTTGGTGGAAAAACATAATAAACGCATTCAGACAGAGAAAAATAAAACAGACGAAAGTAAAAGCTCACACATATACATACATACATACACAAATGGAAAAGTAAACATTGAAGGAAATAAAAAAAAATAAAAAGAAAATAATAATAAAAATGCTATGAAGAATCAAAACCATAAACAATATTATCATTTCAACAGCATCATTTTTATCGTTTTGTTGGGGAAAATCTTTTCGGATATATTATGAATTATTGATAGCATAAACGTTAAGTTGTTTTTATTTTATATATTTTACGATCCAATTTTTATGTCTGTTCATGTATCCACTCATAAACACACAACACGAGATCGTTTAGAAGATTTTTAATGTTATGTATATACATTTTTATTTTCATGCTTTAAACCACTTGTTGAGCTTTTTGTTTTTGGTTTTTATTTGCTGTATAGAGAGTGGCTTTTCCACTGTGCTCTGGTTTTTATATTTTTTTAGTTCGATTTTATTATATTTTCATGTTTTTAGTTATTAAAAACAATAACAAATGTGAAAAATCACAGTTGATAAATAGGGAACTGTTTCTATTTGAAATGTATGACGATATCAAGCATAATTTTGACGATTGACCTTGAAAATGTAGTCTATAGATAAACCAGAAGTTTTTATAACCCAAAATGTTATCAGAAGAATTTAGTTTACATACACTCTTCAAGATACTGGAGGTGGATTTGCCATTTTCTACAAAATATCGGAAACAATTCAACTGTTGGGGTAAATACCCGTAAGAATTAATATAAAGTTCGGAAAAATATAAGAATCATCCCTTTATTTAAAACTTCAAGCGCTTGCATACATTTTACTGTAAATAAAATGTAGTCAAAGAAGGTAGTCTTACATAGTACAACCACTTATACCATCAACAAGCAAACCATAAGCCATTGGTCATACGCTTACAATAAACAACATATGCAAGGAACAACAGTAAAAGTAATAGAAATTTTGTTCTACACTATAGTTCGTGATATTAGACTTAAATAAATCGAGCTTTTTTAAAGAAAGCTTAATATACTCATAGAACCTTTATAGTACTGAAAATCGTAACAAAAGTTCCAATCACAATAGTGTTAGAAAAATGGTTCTGATTCACCGTTCAAGGAAACTGACACCAACTAAGATTTTCAAAACAATGGGCCATGCAACGGTTGGTGCAAATTGAGAAAAGATTTCCTTATAATGAATGGCTGGGATGTAAAAAGTCCACATTGGAATTAAATTTGAACGATACTTTGACTCTATAAAACAATTTATATATTTTCACTACCACTACATATAGTACATCGTTCTTGATTCCCCAATTAGGTCTTAATAGACAACAGTAACTATTAATACAACCAAATACTGGCGACACAATTTGATACATTAGGTGGTTATCGCCATTTACCATCACACTCATACTTTGTAATATAAGTTAGCTGCGGACAATAGAAATAAAATGGGATGACTAAGTTTCCCAAAGAAATTACAGATAAATGGGTGAGATGGACCGAGATAACTGGAAACTCTATCAATTCCTCGTTGGATATTGGAACTGAATCGTCAGAAAAACAAAAACCAATTTTACAGAGGTGCATCAACAAATGCGTTTGTATAGCTGCTATGTACAGTCGAATTGAATTGTCAGATGAAACAGTTATCATACGGCCAAGACCAACAATTTTTACCAATCCTATAGAAAGATTATTTTTGTGTAACGTGGAAATTCAAAACTAAACCACTTCAATCGAGGAATGTAAACTAATTAAGAAAATTTATGACTTCACTTTGAAACTAATATTGATCGACAAATACCGAAATTGTTATTCACCTTCTCCTTAAGTACATAGTGTTATAACACTATAACGACCGCAAACTAGATTATTTAAAACTATTGCAGGTTATCTCCTTTGATTCATATATCACTGAACCAAATTTACCACTCAATAAAACAAATTTTAGTGACAAAAATATTGATAAATATTTGTCAGTATTTTAATTGTTATTTTGAAAAAATTATTTCATTCTGATAATTTATTTTCATTTCGAATTAGAATATTACTGTTATACCTTCAGTTATATTTTTTAACAAAAATATAACTTTTTATTATTCTTAATGAACATTATTCTTAACAATATTTTATCACTATGATAAAAATGTATTCTATATGATAAATTTATCAGTTTTTTTTTCAATGGTCTTACTGATCAGTTTGCTATCAAAGTGAACATCAATCTTGATCAATAAGAAAATAGAAATTTTCGAAAATGGCCGATAGATATTTCGCGTACATTCTTGTAATTCGCTAGAACTGAACGTATTCGACTGAAAGTATATATATAATAATTGCACGTCAAAACAGGTAACATACGCCTGAAGAGATGGATTTGACGAGTCACTTTGAATAATAACAGTTTTTATCTTGTTGTATATAATGTTTTATTTATAATATATTTTTAAGTTTATTCTCTTTTCATTGTATATTAATATATTTACTTATATATTGAATATACATATATTTATTATATACACTTATTAGTTTTATAATTATTTCACTTATTTACTTTATCTATTTTATTTTAATGTTTTATTCTATTTTATTATTTGATTCCCGTGATTCCTGTTGTGTGATGTGTTGTTTGTGACTCGTTTCTGTTATCTGTGTGATTTCGTTTTCGTCAATTTTATTCTTTTTTAGTTCTAATTATCTTAGGTTTAAGTACTAAAATTGTATTAGATTACGAACTTATATTACGTATTTTGTGGGGTACTCCGAGTACTCTCAAATTACTCGGAGAAGGTCGCCACAGTACCGTCCTGCAAGTAAATTCCCCCCGGATTATAAAGGAAAGGGAAATAGGATGTTTGAAGGGATTTAGGGATAAGACAGTTGGAAACGGACTGATTTCTTCGCTTTTGTTTGGTTAGTTTTATTTGCTTAGGTGAGAATACCATATGCCGGCTTTAATCTGTCAATGGAAACATTAACATTTCGACCGTTTTGATCTAAAATAAAATGCCTTCTGAAACGACGAATGTCTTTATACGGTCCTTCGTAAGGTGATGATAGGCCGATTTGTACTCTATCGATAAGAACAAAAACATACTCGCAACTTTCTAATGTTTTGGGAATATACACTGTAGTGGAAGTTGACTTGCGAGTATCAACTGGAATTAATTTGCGCATGCTCTCGCGAAATTATCTAACAAAGTCTGTTGGATCGGGATTTAAATCCTGTGAACTGGTCACTCCTGGAAGCTTGAGGACTTGTCCATATACTAGTTCTGCTGAGGAGCACTTCAGTTCATTTTTGACTGCTGCTCGTATTTTGTGGGGTACTCCGAGTACTCTCAAATTACTCGGAGTAGGTCTCCACAGATTTGATCTATTCGGTCGCGCAGCTATTTAATATGACGTTATCTGACACATCGAAACCGAGCAAAGCAGAATTACAACACTAAATAAAAAAACAACGAATAATATTACAACTGCGGTAAGACACCTCCAATAAAAATGAAAATTAAATCCATAAGGAGATAGATCTTAGAAATAAACCCAAAATCCCTACTCCTAAGCCGGCCTTAAAAACAAAATGAGGTACTCATTATAATAACTAGGGGAAGGATTATAGAGGAAGAAGTTCAAAATGGATGTTCCTTTCCCGGAAAATGTTCCAAATTAAGAAAGCTTTTTTTTATAATATATTTTTAAGCATGTATTTTATGTACATATTTAAATTAAATTCATAAATTGCTATAACATATCTACTTATGTGCGTATACTGAAACAAATGAAGTTAATTTAACAGAATTATTAAATAAGAAATCTATTAAAATCAAAATATAAAATATTCCAATCGATAAATTCACTTGTCTTATTGATAATATAATATTAACTTTTTAGCTAGTGATAAATTCGTAAATCTCATTGATAGGAATCTAAGGTCTGTTGTATATTGATAATGAATTTTTCAATGTGAATGTAATTTTGGTCAGTTTGAACAATTATTTTTTTCAGTGACGATCAATAAAACAGCAGCGTTTGTCAATGCAATACGAGCATCTAATCATCATTGTACGATTAGCTCAGATGTTTGCTCTCCGTACCGGGAACAACAATCTCATGTGAAAAAGATCACCACTGCCAACCTGAATTCGTTCATGGGATTCAACGATTTGTATATATATATATATATATATATATATATATATATATATATATATATATATATATATATATATATATACATAAAAAAAATATTCAAACACATTATTTTTCTAGAACACCAGAGCTCGCCTTTGGTGCTGCAATGGATGTTGACATTCAAGATTCTATGCGAAATTTAAAGATCAATGGGATTGAGGAAGGTTTCTCCTTTTAATCGAAAGGACACATATGCTTTAAATTATTAGGCGCCGTAGTATTTTCTTTCCCATCCTACCACTACCGCTGCAGTCTTGTAGCGCTACAGCATTTAAATTTTTGCCGTGATATGACTTCTGTTTTATTTATTCACGATATCTAACTGATTATCTTTGACTTACAGAAATGGTATACGTAATGTAGTTGTAGTTGGTAGTTACCCTACCTGCTAAAGATCTTTTATGACAATCAACGAGTTATTGATATAATATTATAAAACTCCATCCTTGTTATTATTCTGTTCGCAATTTGGAAGTGCTGCATAATGACCATGGCCGAAATTCATAGTTATGATATCAGTACGGAGACAAACTGTACCAAGTCGAACATAAATAGTTTAAAGAGCATACATTTATTTACAGGGTTTTAACCCCGTTCCTTTCGGGATTAGGTTCCTTCGCGAGCAGTCTACTTTTTCAGAATCATTTATCATTTAAAAATAATATGGTGGATTTACTAGTCAGCGAACCGCCCAGGTGGCGCTGTGGTTAAAGCTGCGACAGTTGGAGCGGGAGGTACCGGGTTCGAATCTCGATAAGGGCAAGATGGCGGTGCGATTGGTGGTGTGAATAAACACATCTGGATCCCCTTTCGAGTTTAGAATCCATGGGCCATCCCATCGTCCATGTCAGAACAATAGGAGTTATGCATGGAGTTATGCAATGCGCAGATGGTTCTACGTAAATCAGACCTATAGCCGAACATACAGTGGTATCACAACGGACCATCACCGGTCTAAGTGTGCGGTAGAAGCCACCCAACAAATAGTCAAATTTTCGAAAAACAATTTAAATTATTAAGTCAACAATTAAAAAGATTATCAAATTTTACAGTATTCAAAATTATGAGGATAGTTATTTAATTGATTCATTTGATGTCAGACGTGCAGATAGAAAAAAGTTTACTGAACTTTCGTAAGCTCATTAATTTCCGTTTGCCGGGTGCTTAATGAACAAAGAAACCAAAAATATTGAGCCAAATGATTTAAAATTATTGAAATTTGTATGTCACAACATATCACGAAAGAGTCCCGAAAAAAAGAGTTTATTTTAATGGTTGTACTGAAATGGTTTACAAATGACATTATTTAGAACTCCAATGTTCTTTAAATCATCATATTCTATTATTAGATACAGTAATGTTGCAAGCAGCCTATAGATGCCATGGACGAATGAGTAGCGATGGCTAAATGGCTTATTGAGTCACTTCCAATAATTCTTCAAGTTATATTTGTGTTTAGATTTGTATTTATTTCTTTTTATATTTTATATCTAGTGCCTCATCAGATTGGTTTATAATTAAACAGTTATCAGATTGACATAAGTACACAATCAATAATGATTTAAGTTCATATCATCAGGGTTCGCAATCGAATATTGACAAGTTTCCTTTAAAAAATGATGATCGTTTTTCGACGATTTTTTTTTATCCGTTGTCTTGTATATGACTAAACCATCAATTGATAGATAAAATTTTGTTACAAATAACCAATTCCAAGAAAAAAACCACTTAAAAAAAAAACTGTAATCTTAGAAATGGGAAAAAAATTTAACAAGCAGAAATTTACGATAATGATCGATTGACGTCCTTTTTTTCGTTCATATTCAAACAATCACATCAAATAAGCAAGCAAAATCTAAAAACTACAAAATAAATAAATAAATAAATAAATGTTTAAACCAGCAACGCCAACAACAACAAAAATCAATAGTTTTACAACAATATAAAATGCAAACACAACAAAACTATACACGAAGGATGATGATGATGATGGAAAAAAGGATGAAATTCCGCCAAGATTTAATTTAGTTTACGATATTGTATTGTTTCGGGTGCGGGCAGCTGCATGTATACGTTTTTCTTAATAATATTACTCTTGTGTGTGCACAGTCATAAAAATTAATCTTTTTTGAGTTATCTTAAATAAAAACGAAGGATCGAAAACGTTTCTAACCGGTGGTGGTTTATGATTTTTGTATTCGGTGCAAAAATAATATAAATACTCGTACAGGAATAATAAATATAAATCAAAAATTCGAAATAATCATAAATAGGACTGCGGGCGTATTAAATGATATTATAAAAGAGATTATTTTCGCGAAAACGGAGGGGCATAAATGAACAACAAACGACTTACTGTGTATAGTTTATATTTTAATGTGTGTATAACAGGAGACGAGAACAATGAGTACACGGATTTAGTAAACTTTGTATATTTTGTGGCTGTTAGAAAAAAATGTAGATAGTCATTCAATCTACAGATAGTGATGAAAAACCACATGTATGACCTTACCGGATATGTCTTCGATTTGGTTGGCAACAGTTAAATTGGTATTTTATATTGATTTTGTTAAGCTTAAACAACAGTATTCGAATTTTAGTCAATAGACTAAATGAGGCAAACACTCTTACCGGAAATAAACTCCGAAGTATTGGATATTGACATAGTTGTTAGACGAGCATTAGCTAGAATAGGCAGGATATCTTAAAGGGACTGTTTCGGAATATTTTCCTCCCTAGCTCGGCAACCAACGAAATATAGGAATGATACAAATAATTTAGCTCTTCTTCAAACCAACCTAATCGTTTTTTACATTCTATTTCTTAAACCATAGCAAACATCTACAAAAATTTCGTATAGCGCACATCGGTTGCTAAGAAAATAAATTACAAATACTTAATTTCAAATCCATACTAGATCAACAGTTAGACACAGTTACTCAATTGTTCAGATAAAATATGCATGTTCTTGCGTAAAAGAAGCCGCAACGAATACCCTTTTGTGGTAAAAAAACCACGTTCTCGTGGGTTGTGACTCAATTTGTCTACTTGGTGTTCAGATTAGCAGCAATTTAAAATGGAATGAACACATTATAGCCTTGACCAAATCAGCTTCACATAAACTCGGGTTCCTCAATAGATGCAGACGGTTTTTAGATCGCATTAGGTTCTCCAGATATAAAAAACCCTTATTAGACCGTGTATAGAATATTGCTGTCCGGTTTGGGGTGGAGCATATGTCATTGCTCTACAGTTGCTGGATAGAGCTCAGCGGCGTGTCATCCGAACAATACGAAAATCCAGACTTACGAATGATCTAGACAGCATACAGCACCGCTCAGATGTTGCAGAACTCTGCTAGATTAATAAATGGTAAATGTTCTGAAGGTGAAAAGCGAAATTCGTTATCCGGTTTTCAGTTCCCGTTTGAGTATTAAATGCTTAAGTTTAAGGCATATTTACCTTAAGAATCGCGCGTTTGGTGCAGGAGCTCTGACAGTTACAAGGATCTAAGACAGTCTTAAATCACTTCCAAAACCATCATTGAACCCTACTACTATCCTCGCTCTCTAGAAAGTTTCACAATAAAATGGAAACATTTACTGGAGATTAACTAGCGTTTAAATTATAGGTGCAATTTCGAATATGACCAAACTAGCTTTTCTGATTTTCTTTGTTGAATGATACCAGAAAATTTGCTTATCTCAAATATTAACAGCCATCATATACTCAGCAGTGAAAAGGACGAGTTCTCATTAATAGCAGTGCTATAGTATGCCCTGAAACAGCAGTTTTAAGATTTTAACTAACCTTAATACTGCTTTTTCAGTGGATAAAGCATCACTCTAACTCTATTTGCAGATAATTCAATCATTATCAGAAAAAATTGTTATTCAACATGATATTAATAAAAAAAGTGAAGCGGAACTAGCTAAAAAGATGGTCTCTAGTTGATAATGTCATTTTAAACTGAAAATTCCTAGTTCTTGAATCACGGGTAACGGTAACATATCCCGATAGGGGCAGGATGCATAAGGGATTTTTCTCCAGCGATTATGATCGGTCCTGTGAATGAACACATTTATAACCCCTGTTGAAGTACAGAACTGATGGGCCAACCCATCTTCCATGTCAGTACCTATAGGCTGGCATTGAGCTATGTGACGTGCAGTTGGTGCTACGTAAATCAATTAATCATATAGCCGTAAGTCCTCGATTCTGTTATAATGGCGTAAGAAATGACGGAAATAAACTAACTGCAAAAAAGTTGGGAGTGCTTTGAGCCCCAAAAACAAATTGGAAAGATAAAACAAATAAAACAGTAACAGATATTTCATTTTTAAGCGTACCTTTTTTTAAAGATTGGACTTAATGCGACCTTTGACATAACCTCCCATATTTCATACTAACCCCTTCCTAAACTTAACACAGCAAAAATTACTTATCACAATTGAATTGTCTTCCTTCTCTTAATGGTGGTGGTCCGGTTAGCGGTCATCAAGACACAGATATTTCCTAACACTTTGTCTCCTGCTGCAAGAAAATGATGACGCCCGATATATATATATATATATATATATATATATATATATATATATATATATATATATATATATATATATTAATATATATATATATATATATATATATATATATATATATATATATATATATATATATATATATATATAAATATATATATATATATATATATATATATATATATATATATATATATATATACATATATATATATATATATATATATATATATATATATATATATATATATATATATATATATATATATATATATATATATATATATATATATAGCACATGTCTGATGAGATGAAGCGTATTGCGACTTACAAGAAACCATGAACTCAAATTCAAATCAAAAATCAAATAACGATTTTTGTGGCTTTCTTCCCAAAATCTAGGGAGAACAGAAGGAAGTTACGATGCAAATATCTTTAATCGATCACATTTGTGGTAATATAATGTTATAAAGGTTTTTCTTTTAAAGGTTCACAATTTTTAATTAAAATAAAACAGAGAAAAAACAAATGTTTAGGTAATACAAATGTTTTAATACAAATATTAACAGAGCCTTTACGTGAAATAAGTCTTTAATCAAATGTTTCTTCTGATCAAATGTTGTGACACCGTCATATAGAAACCACATATCAGCAAAATGTATGGCATCCAATTGCGTTATCAAATATTTAGGAAACATGCCGCTATATCATTCATCGTTGACTGTAACATTCCGCCCATAATCGTTTTTGAAGATATATGAACCTACAATTTCACCGGGCTATAAAGCGCGCCAAACCGTGATTTTCTCTAGACGTAATGTTGTTTCGGCAAAGGCTTGTGAACGATTCAACTAAAAATGACTTCATCGCTGAATAGCATTTTTTTATATATTTTGCTATGCAATCTGTTTTGGGGCTCCCAACCCTTTCGCGTTTCGCTTATTTACATCCTTACCTTACGTTTTGCAGCCAAATCGAGGACGTACCATCTGCACATTGCATAGCTCCATGCCAGCCTATAGTACTGACATGGAAGATGGGTCGACCCATGGATTCTGCACTCCAACAGGGGGTCATAGTTGTGGAATAACGTTTTCTTTAAAAATCAACATCAACACCAATGTGTGCTTCAGCCCATTAGCCTTAAATTTAATGAGCACATCACCAGTTGCTGAGAATCACGTCGAATTGATTAATTTTATTCGTCCTCAATGCTACGTTGTAAAGTGTCTATCACTTGTTCGGTACGCACTGATCGATATATTATTGGACGCGTATTAACATATAGTGTATACGTGGTGTGAAAACGTTATTTTGTCGTGAATCTATTCATATGAAATGGTAAGTCAGACTAATGACAAAGCAAATGTCAGCTGTCAAACAAGAAACTGTTGCAACTTACAAATGTGAACCACAAACTGTATTAGCTAATCAAATGATATTCTGGCACATTATCTCTGAAATTAGAACACTTCGTTTAGAACACTTTCGTCACTAATTTTGAGGTTGGGCGTCTTTCGCATGATATTTAACAGGTTGAATAAGTACAAATACTTTTTAATGACGACATTTTGTATAATTTTTTAGCGAATGTTTCAATCCTTTGCGAATGCAAATCCTTTTAATGGACTTGTCAATCTTTTTTTTTAAATTATCCAACCCTATCAAGTACATCTCTAGGACAAGATCTAAATAATAGCATGTATGATTGTAAAGTATTCGAATAAGGATCTTCTACTGGGTGAATTTGAGAATCGAATTTTTTAAACACCGACAAATTGTTATGCTAAATCGTACAAATTTTGGAGCTTTCCGAAAGAAAAACACTCTCTCAAATAGAAGAATTCGGATTTTCATGCTAAGCAAATACAATATATTATAACGTTTACATAAAATTCCAAGATACTTGCAATATATGAAAAAATCACAAGTTCTTTCGGCCACAAATTTTTAATATAATTTCTTTAAAATTAATCTTACATTAACTATATGCAACAAAAATCTCCTTCTACAATTTTAACTATTTCTACATATTGTACATGAAAATCATTAAACTTATTGCTTTGAATGTTAAAGGATTTGTGGTTGAAAACAACATACCATACACATACATAATTATATATGTTGACATGACCAAACAATGGTACAGGGCGGTTATTGGATAGTATATCCGGTTGAAAATCCTTGTGTACAAAACAAATCACCGCCTTGTTAAAATATAAATCAATATTATAAAAAATCAACTAAATAGTTAAGATCATATACCACCCTATTCCGAGGAGGCTGAAGTAAACATATAAAATTTCCTATTTTCAATCTGCATATAAATATAGGAAAATTTATAAAGCAAAACATTAAACAAAAATATAAGAATATGAATAAATTGACATACACATGTATGCATTTCGATACAAGTATGTTTGTATGTAATAAAAGCTATATACAAATAAATAAATAAATAATAAATTCAAAGTCTTAAAATCATTTATAATTTAGCCTATAGTATGCACTATATACGTACATCATACACATATATGAAGGAAATTCTACATCCGGCTACTATGTGTGTATATATGTATATAGAATTAAGGATCATAATTTATATTCTAATAACTATACACTAAGTAAACTTTCGAATTTATAAAATTCTAACATTATTTAATATAATTTATACCACCCACCATTTTCTTTTTTTTTAGTTTTCTTCTTGCTTTGTATATAAACTATTGTACCTGTATTTCCTTACTCCCGTATTTTCCTAAACCAAAATGTATATATACATAATCGTATGTATATGGGATATAATGTATTGGCCAGTAAACCATAATTTCGTCTCTGTATTAGAAAATGAGTATATACAGGAATACATTTCGCCCGCAGTACATAAATAGTATATAAATTCGCGGCAGATTCTTAAATAAAAAAAAAAAATAATAATAAAATATAGCAGATGTTTTGGAATCTCTTCTCAACGTGGCAAAATTACGTATTGTCAATTTAACAACAAAAAGCACATAACTTTAAAATTATATCTTATTATATGATGAACTTTAAATTGATCCGTTGTCGTTCTTTGTGAGTACACACACACACACTATCTTGCATACCTACTAAAAGGATCAATGAGTATTTTTCCCATTTTACACAGTAAATAATTCTTATTTTTCCACCGTAATCATCATTATGACGATTATGTTATGATGATGATGATTTACGAAAACATATCATATGCTCGTATACGTAAATCCTTTTAGCCCTTTTGATTGGGAATTACATTTTTTTTTTTGTGACAAAAGAAAGTTTTAGATTTTTTCCTTTTAACATAAATTTATTGTCCGCGACAATCCGAAAATATAGTTTTTTTTGGCAAGGCAACGTGTTCGTTCCTATATATAGCATCTGTTCGATGGTAATATATTAACATTGTAGCGCTATATACGAAATATAATACAAGGACCTTATTTTTTTTTTTTTTGCCTAAACTTAATGGTTAATCTATTCCATGTGCACGGTACACGGGGTTCGACGCAAGAAAAGATAATGTTTTGGTTTGACATTTTTATTTACATTGAAAGGTCAAGTTTTTTTTCCAGGAGTTTCAGCGCATTCCCTCTATATATATATAGTACGACAAGCCGAAATTTATGTATACATACAATCCTGTTTCGATGTGTGTGTGTGTATGCAATTATACAAACACATTCTGTAATTGAAATTCAACCATCAACTTCTTTAAGAAACGGTTTAAAAAGGACATAAAAAGGCACTGCATAAAATTCAGTTTGTTTGTTAAATTATCGAAAATTCTTAGAAATTTCGTTCAATTTACAGTGGTCGTGAAACTATTTTTTTGTGTCGTTTGTGTAGTTGTTTGTCGCATATCAATAGATTTTATAAAGGAATTTTAAAGCCCATGACACTTGAACAGCATGATTTCTATTATCTCGTTATGAATAGAATTGTTAATTTTCGTTACTTATAAATTCTTGTGGGTCTCAAATTACAATGGTTGTATATATAGTTTGTCAAAAAAAAAAACATGTGCGAAACCTTGATTTCCCACATACATATATATGTATAATTTATCTCCCGCGCGCTTATTATAAACATAATTCTTTATGTGTTCGTTATATGTCCGAAAACATTTTCAATTTTCCTCTATATTTACGAGCTATTATCCATTGAAAATAAATTTATGTATTTTTATGAAGATTAACTATATTATAACGAATTTTACGTGGACATCGCAACCAAGCCGGAAAACACAAAAAATTTTCCGGTTTTTACTATCTGTTATAAAAATACATTTTCTGCCCAATATCGACATACATAAACATATACATATACTAAAGGGATTTGTGCAAAATTTAGATGTCAATTTTATGACGGTTGTGAACGGTGATAAATTTATAAGAAGCAAAATATTGAATTTTGATTAAAAAAAACTTTTTATATCTTCATTTTTATAGTATTTTTATGTAATTGGATGTCAATTAAATTAATACAGTTGAAAAAAAAAATTCTTCGGGATCATAAAATTTGTTGTGACCTTTTAATGTTTATATACATATTTTGGATATTTATAGCGACAACTGTTGATTGAAATGAGACATTTAAGAATGCACATGGTACATCTATGTATTGGTTGGTGTTTGTACTATTAGCTTGAGATCGTTTGATTCATGTAAAGTATTATTTTGATAAAATTTTAGAAATTCGTTACCCGATTGCCTTTATACGAGCTTTTGAAATTATCGAACTACAAATGGAATTTCCTGGCAAACAAACTTTTCAATCCGAAGCTTAAGCAAATAAAAGAAATAACATTGATATTTAAGGTAGTATAAGAGTAACTATAGCAACGCGGCCAACAGAGTACAAAATCTAGCCTGTTCACTTAAACCTATACATCGATTCAACAAAAATTATCAATTATGTCAAGTAACGTGTGGAACCAACCAACAAGACTATTTATCATTTCAGAATTCTGGCCTTTTTTCAAAAGGCATAAGTCGTTGTATCTGCTGACACGGAAGATGAGTCGACCACTAGTCCATAACACCCAGAACCACTCTATATCAGGATAAAATTAAATTTTTATCTGGAATTTGAATCTGATATCTACAATTGTGTCACTCATCACTTCAAATAAAACTGTTCTAAAACTATGAAAATTATATTAACATTTTTTGAACATTTTTATTCATGTCGTTTGTAAACTTTTCTGCACATTTTCAACTCTTGTGAGACCTGAACCAGCCTTACTAGTAACACTCTTGTCTCTTAAGTGAGACATTGACAGTTGTTTTAACGGTCTTCACCAGGAGACGATCCATACTTTGGTAGAAATACCCGGCAAAGATCCTTATCCCTCTTGAACTATGTTTGGTGCACTTAAGTGTCTTGCTGGGTATTTGCCACTAGACACTGTCTTTTGAATTATCACAAATTCCGAATGGAAAATTCGAAACACTGCAAATTACAAACAGTGCACTCTGGGTAAAAGAAGCAAATACTGCTGGCTGCTTTTTTGTTCCTATTACAATTCTTACCCAACCCAATCCTTCAACCTTTTGATGTTTCTTTATGATAGTACTTAGAATTATTGTTACATAAAGGCTAGTACTCAGATCAAAGTGAAATAAAATTTTACCGCGGTCTCCAAACTTTTATTTATTTTCACGTGAAATAGAAATGAATTTTTTTTTGAGAATTTAAATGTTCAAACAGTTCAAATTTCACGTGAAAAAAATGGTTCGAATTATTATTTTCGCGTGAAACAAATTTGTAGAGTTTATGCGCGCCATCTTTGGTGCATTGAGATAACTATATTTTTTGCGCTAATGAACTGAGTACTGCTTAGTGAAAACAGAAATACAATTTTCCATTTCTGAGTTCACTTTGGTAAAATCGTATGGAAATTTCACGCGAAATCAATCGCGTACTAGCCTTTAGCTGATCATTACATTGATCGTTGTATTGTTTGACATGGAAGAATTTAAATAATTGTCTCGAACTGCTTTATTTAAATGTCTTCTCAAGTACTCTTATTTAAAATAAACCGGGCTTTTCGAAGTAGCAGAGCACTATAAGTGCTATGATGCTTAAAGGATAATTCAATGTGAATGCCTTCTTTAATGAATAATATACTGATGAATTTTAAAGTTTCTTGAAACTGTTGTTTACTTTGTCAATGACAAAATAATTTGTTTGCCATTTCTATAATTTCAGTCAAACTATTTGTGTCAAATCCATTGCATTTTCTTAATCAAATTGAGACACTTTTGGTCCTTATGCTCGACCGTTTCCATTAATCTAAGGATTTAAAAAAAATGCTTCCTAAGGTAATCATGTAGAAGCCAACAAGTCTATTTGGATGTCGTCTTATAAGATAATATCTAATCATATCTCCCACAAAACATTTTTGATTTGATGGTGAATTTAAAGATATGTTCCTAATCTGCCATTTATCACGAGTGGTAACATATATTTGCGTGATGGCCCTACAGGATTTCAACTTAGTTAAATAATACTATAGTATCGAGAGAACACTATTATAAACTCCTGAAGGGTAACATTTAGAAAATTTAATTCTTCAGGTGGTATAAGAAATGGCGTAATCGATATTATCGGGGCTCCTTTGTTGCATAGAGTAGAAAAGTGCCTTGTGTTATGTGCAGATTCATGGATAGATAAATTTGATTCTAATGAATGTTCGCTGCGACATAGATTATCAAGGGTGTTAGAACCATCAAGAGGGATACTTATCATTTTGAGGGACCACTGATAAACAAGGACGCTGTTTTCTAAATTAACATCAAGGTTTTTTATGTTGATTAAGATATTTAATGCTGGCCACCATATAACAGTCCCTTATAATAATTGATGTATAGAATCAGTGTACAACAGGGGGATTTATTAATGGCCCCTACAAGTTAAGGAGCAGAATATTACGGCCAGGTTCCAGTGAAGTATCTCAATATCACCAATCTGCTATCAAAGGTTTCAATCTGGTAATCTGTAACGATCCTGTTTTTGGCACATGATCTATGCCGTTTTCCAGGTTGCTTCCCCATATGATTGCCTCTGGTTTTACTTTGTTAAAGGCCGCCTCTATATCCAGAAATGTAACGATATAATATTCCTTGTGTTCAAGTGATTCCTCAATAATTCCCACGAGGTATAGTGAAGAACTGTTTCCACAGATCTCCGTTTTCAAGACATGTTGATAACATAGCTTCTACGGCTTATCTCCTAATGTAAATATCTATCTGTTTCTCCAAGAAATGTTTTATAAAGGCCGATACCGCCTCAATGGTGAAGTAGTTAAGGGTGTTCCGTTTGAAGTAGGAGGTACTAGGTTCAAATTCTCATAAGGTCGGGACGCAAAATGAAATTTCATCATTGGATTTCGATTGGTGATGTAGATGAATACAACTTTGAATATAGGCTGCCTATCTTCCAAATCTGTACTTAAGGCTATCACGCAAATCGTATCTATAGCCGTGAATCCTTTGGCTGGCAGCAGGTTAAGGTAGGCTGTTTACGCATAGTAGTAAACCAAAAACTGAACGATAATAGGTCTATAAGTCCATGATGCTTGCTATAGGAATAATCTTTGGCATCACTGAAAAAAAAAATATAATGCCTACAAAAATGTTTTAAGAGGAACATATTATGTTTGGGTTTTTTATTGCAACAATCATATAAATTCGTTGTATAGTGGTTTTGACAACTAACTATTTTGTTCGAGCGAACATGTTACAAATGATTAGATTTTGTTCCAGCAAACATATTATGTTTGTTGCAGTTATATTTTTGTTGCAGCAAACATTGCATGTTGGTAACAAACATGATGATCGTAAACAACTTTTATTGCAATGATCATAATATGGTCCTTGATATAATTTTATTTCGTTTAGTTTATTGGTAGTGAACACTAAATGTTTGCTACTACAAAGGATTGAATTATGAAATGATTTTAGTAAAAATGTTATAAAAATAAATCTTGAAATAATACAAACAATTAAATTATTTTTAATTAATTTTTTATTGAATAATAATATAAATATTAATTTATCTAATAATATAATAAATATAAATTTGTTCATCAACTACATGGATTCTGAAAAAATATTATAATTATAATTACTTATAAAAATATGTATTTGTTAAAATTAAATATTTAGTAACACACAAATTTCACGATAATGAGTCGACTTTACTTAATGTTAACACAAATCCGGGGCTACAAATAAACTGCACACCAAATGGCGAAAACGATCGCCAATCACTTACAAACTATACTTTCGCACACTCAAAATCACGTCTGTTATATTTATTATAAAACAGACGGATATTAGCCACTTTGACACTTAATACTAGAACGTCTTAGGTCACAATGAAATGAAATACTTAAAGTTTAATAATTCAGAGTGAAGGAGCAGCAACATAATTGTACCAACCATAACAATGGTTGGTACAATAAGATTAATTTTGCCATCATTAAATACACTATTGAAACAATTATAAATATGATTCCCTAAATATATGACATTACAATAAACATGTTTGGCACATTTAAAAATATACTTCGTACAAACATAAAGATGGTTCTGAAGAAATAAAAAATATTTAATGCAACTATTACACGATCACTGAAACTATTAACATTTTATGATATAGAACAATCTTATTATCATTACAACCATGTTTTGTTCGCCGCAACTCTAACCTGCAAAAATTGTTTTGAAAAAAGCAATATCATCACAGCAACCATAATCCAGCACGAAATATTTGCCTTAAGCATAAATAACGGCCAATTAATTGTTAACCACAATTATATTTATTTTGTAGGAACTAATAGTTGTAGGAACTATATTCATTTTTACATTTTAACAATAAAATGGTTTCTACAATTATTTTATTATCACTCCGATCATTTGGAAAATTATGACATTGTGACGACTAACAAGAATTTTCACACTAACAATATTATTATGTTTAGAAACATACTATATTTGCTGTAATTATGCTACAACCATATCTTTTCTCTGCGTGATATAAGGAAGTTATAGGCTGCTTTTGAAGATGATTTAAGCTATTGTACGATTAAGTCAATAGTTTTTCACAGGAATAATACCATCAGGTCCAATTTTGTTTCTATTTACTATTTGGATTGGAATTTCTAGTGTTTGGGCGGGATGACTCGAAAACTGATTTTCTGGTAGTAGTTTCAAGAGATTCTTCATTAGTTAAAATTTAAGTAACATCCGGACGTTAAAGATTATTCGGAATAGAGGGACTGGAAACGAGTACTATACGTAGCCTATCCGCCTGTCATTTTATAAACAGAAAACTCGGGTTTGGTATTAGGTTAGGTCGTACGTATACGATGCGAAGGCTATTTTTTAGGCTGCTAACCTGACACGTCCCACTATTGAAATATTAAAACCACCAAATAGTTTCTTTACTAAGTGCTTGTGCTAAAATAGTGGGTTTAAGAATCAAACCCGATTCTATATTCTTAGATGGTTCTGTAGGTAGGCCAGTCGATTTCCTTTTATATTCCAATACGTCAGTTTTTTTAACAATATTAGTTACCACTTCAAATTGAAGATAGCAGTAATCTGAAAAGGAACAATTTACATACACTTTCTAGTTCGGTCCTTAATGAAGTGAGATTAAATAAGTCTAATGTCCAATATTTCTTGTTTATTCTTAATAGTAAAAGTTGGTACATCTGAAGCTTATATGTGCCAAGGTAAGTACTTCGACTGTTCGTATCCGTAACTCCCCAACTTTTGTGGTATGATCTTGCGTTACATCCCATAACAACTCTTATCTTCAGGTTTTTGGCATCCGGTGTTAGCATCCATTTTTGTGATACTATACGCGAGAGTGGCCTTCTCTCTGCTCAGGTAATTGTCTTAAAGTGTTGAAGATTGATCTGAAGAAATTGCGACATGAGAGGCTTACTTTTTAAAATTATCTTACTCATGTACATTTATGATATTCATTTCGACATTCTGTCTCGTAGCTGCACGATACCGATGTGAGTTATAAAGATTCCATATTCACATCTTTCTTGCATAGTTTGCTGAGCATCGAATAATGGTTGATGGTAGTGAACCCGAACACTAATAGTTAATCTTAAATTACAGATAAATACAACGTCAAGGTTAACATTTTTTTTTGTACATACTAAGAATTGTAAATTTATGTTTTATTACACGTTACCATTGTAATTAAGTTGTTGAATCATTACGTTCCTTGCATAAAATAAAAAGAAAAATTACACAAACAAAGACACTAAGAGACCTGAGGTAGGTAGCCATAAATTAAAATTTCTAAAAAAAATACCACACAATATAAATGTGAAAATAGTCGATCCATTCATGTAATTCTTAAGAAAACAAGTACAACCGCATTCCCAAAAACAAAATCTAGGCGTCATAAAAAACTGTTTTAACATTTCTTAGAATTTACTATCTTACAATACATTCATAAAACGTAAGTAAATCGATTTTTTTTTCTGTTAAATCATCGCATTTTACTTGCTTGTCCTTCTCAATTGTATCGGGTGTTTAATACGTTCTCGGAATTTGTACGTTGGTTCGCGTTAATCTGCCCCGATTGGGGTACATAATGCGTGGAATAATGTGCGCGTCTCTTCTACCTCTTATATATGTATGTTTATGTACTCGTATATAGGAAGTCATCATATTTTATCCTTTTTAAGTTCATAAATTGTTTGATAATCATAAACATTTCATAAATAAAATTATGATAATTTATTTTTTGAAGAATTTTATCGTATTATTTACAGTGATTATCATAATTTTAAAATTAAAATCACGAATACTAAAATTATTAAAAAGGATATAAAGGATCAGCTAAATTATGTATATATGTGTTGTAAATAACATACCGCGAGGTAATTTAAAAATGATAATAACATCGGATACCTTTAACCACCTTTGTACTCGTATGTGTATAACTCGAACGATATCGGATGAAAATATATATACAGTCTAATTACCCTTTTGTATATTTGTACGGGAATTTTAACTTCACCTTTCGGGAGAACAAGAAAATTAAAGCGAAATGAGTTAAAATAACACAAAACAAATCCAACCCTTTTTCATCGTCCCGCTGTCTATAGTATAGAGCTCATCGTTGTTATTCTTACAATCTGTATACGAAAAAAAAAACTGAATAAATCGTTTCAAGAAATCTGATCATGTGGAATATAATATACACACACACACATTAATAAAAAAACTTAAAGTTTTCGTATGGCGAGAGAGGACCGAGTCACGATAAATGGTTTGTAAAATATATTCAAAACAAAAATAAACAATAAACGTAACTAACAAAAACAAATTAATTTTTGTATTCACGAAAATATCCTTAAAGGTTTTGATCCTTTTTATTTCTAATATTGTAACGTGACATATTTGGATATATTGTACAAAAAAAAAACCTGTAATTGAAAGGATCTTCTATTTTTCAGGCCCATGCCTTCAATGTCTGTTTCTTCTTTGTTTTATATTTAAGATATGTTCCCCTCATTTATAAAGTTCACGGCAATAAATCATACTCATATATTATGTATATATGTTTAAAGAAGGGATTCCTATTAAATTGGCCCTATAATTATGCAAAGATCCTAAAAAATTTACCGCGATAAATGTTTTAGAATGTTCAGTTTTTGTTTGTGTTACAACAAGTAGTGATGTAAGTATTTTTATAAGATCTTCGTCACGTGTAGGTATTTAATTCGTTTGCAGATTTTCAGCATATATATGTACCTTATTACAATCGCTAGATTTCTTTTAAAAAGTGACCTGGGTTGATATTTTACAGTTGAAGGACTAATCCCACGTACTGGATGTAAATTCTCCCATATATGTAGAACATCATAACATACGCCTCAATTATGAAAATAAAAGTCGTCTTTCTTAGCCAAGATCCATTTTTGTTAAGCCGTTTGATTAAGACTACAGTCTTATTAGGTATTCCGGTAGTTGTTGTCTTAAAATTATGTACAACTATCTAAAAGTCATCGATTCAATTTTATTTGGATTCTTTGGAAACTTATTTTTATGTGAGAAAATATTTCGGCAGAATCCAAACTTCAAATGATATCCCATTCTGTTAGACTTACCACTTCGTGTGGACTACGATTTAATAACAACAATACAAGATTTACGTTATATATTAGTCGTTAATGGTAATATATATATATATATATATATATATATATATATATATATATATATATATATATATATATATATATATATATATATATATATATATATATATATATATATATATATATATATATATATATATATATATATATATATATATATATATATAGTAGTCCAATTGGAGCAGTGATAGCAAGTACAGTATATACATACCTCGCAACCACAGTTGTACTGAGTTTAGTAATTGAGGTTAAACAATCTGCAATGTCAGTAGACGAATTAAAGCATTGTACCCAGTATCTCTCTTCAATAGCCGTATAAGCAAAGCATCAAATAAATTAACGTAACCAATAATGGTAGGACAGTATGACAATTTATGTTATATTTTCCACGGATATGTCCGAAAAAGTATATATTTGCGCTAGAGTCCTTCAATCATAAATAAATGACACGACTGGCTCTTGTTACTTAAGTTGAGTAAATACGAATTAAGTCACACGCCCACAATTTTGCTATTGGTTTTTAATCTTCTTTAGATAATGTATATGAACGTTTTATTTTATTAATCCGTTCAATTAAATCAGAATGAAAGAAATAGAGGTTATAAATATAATCAAACGGATATTAAATTATACTTTAAGAGTTTGCCATGAATATTTGGATCGAACACTATTATATAACAGGACTCGAAGCTGCAAGGCAATATCAAAACTCTACAGTATGACAATATATGGTCGGTTACATCAGAGATGGTCGTGCCGTTTTAGCTAGAAGAAGAGCAAATGGTAGGATAAAATTAACCATCTCTGTTGAGCCCAGGCATAAAAGTTATATTGGCTTTGTTCATAATGTTGAAGAGCTGTCTCTTCTTGGATCTTATGCAATGTTCATTTATAACCTTTAATTCAGATTTCATTTCCAATATAAGTTCTTAGCAACTTTCGATATTTATCTACACAGAATGGCAGTTGGTTCAGGTGACGTATGTCACATACACAACAATATCTGATAGGATTACTTAAAGGCATAACTGCTACTTGTGGGCAATTAGTTTAGTCAACACCACAAATTCACAAAAAAATATTGGATCCTCGCGATGAAGAACTACGAGATCTCAAGGCCATGAGGCCCATGATTAATTAATATCAACTCACCAATAAATTAGATAATGAATCGAGGTGTTTTTAGGAATAAGAAACTATTAATACACAGATTATCCAACAATTTAAGTATTGTTCGAGTTTATAATATGGAGAGGTATTGGGTTATAGTCCTTACGCAAATCAAATAAACGCAGTTTGGTGGGAAAAACACTAGCAAGACTAATGTAAGTGATGTTAAGTATTTGAGAGCGAATATCAAGCGAACAAGAATGAAGCAACTTGACCTTAAGAAATGAATGAGTATAACGACGCTGTAACAAAAGTATCTTACAATTTATTCTTTTAGCAGTACAATTTTCTGAACTGTCGCAATGAAGTTTGCAAATTTTATTATGAAATCATGCCTTTAACTTCTTCCACTATCGCGACCAAATGGGAAAATTGCCATTAAACCAAGTCGATGTAGGTATTATGAACGGTATTGAGTTATTATAATCTACCTTCGGTCCAATCTTAAGAATTAAGCGCATTTTAAAATTAGCAAAATTAAAGGAGAAGGAAAAGCTAAATTTTGGATGACCCGATATTTTATAAGTATATATTGTAATAAACAAATTTTTTCACATTTTAGTTAATGAAAAAATTAAGTTTTCACAGAATTCTTCAAATAAAGTAATTAGAAATTATCGTATATTTATTGGTTGTATCCGCTAACATCGCCGGTTGTAGCTTAATGGTTCAGAGAATTTCTCATCACACCGCGGCCTCGAGTTCAATTTCTGCCGTTGGCTAAACAATGAACATGCAACCGGATTCCATAAAAACGTATTTGTGTGTAAAAACATTCGTTGGGCTGACCACCTACGATGTGCACCAATCGTTAAAATTGGTTTGTAAAGTCTCAGTTGAGACGCGGCAAGGGCCGCTTATGGCCTCTAAGCCAAAGATTTTAGCCGCTAACACTAACATTATAGCCAGACATATAATCCATTCTTGATTTTACAAGCGTGATGACAGATTTCAATATCGATCAAACACTAAAAGGTTTTTAGAAACTGGACTCAATCTCAAATGAAGTCACACTTCTATCACCTAAGATAAAACGAGAGAAGCTGTAACAAAATCATTTACGCAATCCATCGGACGAAGGACATCTTCGAAAAGTTATTTGTTTCCAGCACAAATAGAAGAAATTTCTCAAGCTCTCATCTTATGTTCGTCTCTATGCACTACTTGCGTCATCCACAATAATATACTCGAATTCGAAAGAATTAATTCTCAATTTCATTTACACTGTTCAACGGTTAGAGCATGCACTCTACATATATAATAGAAACAAATTTTGATCAAAAGACTGCAGTGTTGATCGTTTATTAGAGAAATGTGACATTCCATTTTCACCAACATCCGATAATTATGTCAGGAACAGATACTGAATCTGTTCCTAGCATAATTATCGGATGATGGAAAAAATGGATCATTCTTTGTATAGAACATCATTATTTGTATAGAATATACTGGGCGATCATAACAACTAGCTCTTATAAGACGGTAGTATTCGATACCAAGTGCCAGAAACTTTTTCTGTGAGGTACTAATGTTTAGAGCTAGTTTGACCCGTTTTGACAGTCGAATTTGAAATTTCCGGATCACTCATTATAAACATGACAAGGTGTCAATTTAATTATGTTTTCATGCTCTTGTCAGTGTCACTCATAAAATTTAATTCTATCTGCTTTTAGTTTACATAACTGATCCTTCATCTAGGATCGCTATGTTCAAACCGGCACATAGCTAATAGGATATATGTCCGTTTTTCAGTTATATTTGATCTACTACTGATTATATAATATATATATATATATATATATATATATATATATATATATATATATAACTGTAAATAGTACTCACAACCCCTCTTTCAGCAAAATGAAATGTCTGAAATTCCCACCGAGTGTCAGATAAGCTTGGTCGTAGCCATTTAATTAGTTTATATATTTTCAGATAATTCGTCAGATTATGTGGTTGTAAATCGAATTAAATAGGTTTAGGAGAGAGATTCGTTTCAATTTTAACACCCATTAACCGGTGCGTGCTACGTACGAAAGAATTGAAACAGACATACATGAATATATTTATTATAAGATTCAAGTTTTCTTGAACATGATTATTACAGTAGGAAATACTCTGGGTATAGTCCGAACTTATAACTTACGAATATAATTTTCTTCTACTACGTAGCATTGGTCGTTTTGACGTTACATCTATAGTAGTATGGCTTGTTTTGTACGGCTTATTTTCTCAGCTCATGAAATATTGATCACCATTTCAGCTTCCGTATTTCAGCTTCAATGACTGTTTGGTCCATTTGTCAACAGACTTTAACAAATTTGTGTTTGTTGGGAAAGGAGCCCCTCAGTATTCTGTTCAGAAATTTATTTACAAATACCTATACATATAACGTGTCGAGTATATGCTTTCGGGCTTCGCAACAGATATTCATATATATATATAAATATATATATATATATATATATATATATATATATATATATATATATATATATATATATATATATATATAAATATATATAAATATATATATATATATACATATATATATATATATATATATATATATATATATATATATATATATATATATATATATATATATATATGTATATATTTATATATATATATATATATATATGTATATATATATATTTATATATATATATATATATATATATATATATATATATATATATATATATATATATTTACATATATATATATATATATATATATATATATATATATATATATATATATATAGATATATATATAGATATATATATATATATATTTATATATATATATATATATATATATATATATATATATATATATATATATATATATATTTATATATATATATATATATATATATATATATATATATATATATATATATATATATATATATATATATATATATATATATATATATATATTATATATATATATATACACTGATTTCTTACTTCATTTATATATGTTTAACTCGACTTTGCGGGGTAAGACAGATCTGTTTCAATTTTTGTGCTATGTATTTACAATTTTCCATCTAGCGGGTACCATCTTGGTAGAACCTAAATTCTTGTATGTATACATCTACGATTACTTTATGTTACTCTATATTCAAGGTATATAAGTCTATGGTGTACTTCGTGTATTACGCCTTATCGTGTTTGTTTTTTGATATTAATTTTAAGACCAAAAAAATTCTTTATAAGTTTGATACATTCTGATCTTTATTTATATTCCGGTGTGTTACAAGGATTTTCATCAGCACAATTGGAATCTTTATAGGACCATTTTCGTCGAAAAATCGAACTACGAGTTAACCGACTTTTTATTCTGAATTCTTAACCCAATATTTGGTTTTAAGGGGATGGGGTCACTGATTAACGATACTATCGACTTTTGCCCCCTATCTTTGAAGATGGGACTATCAGCCGATATGTTGATGTCAACGATGTGGCTATTATTAATGGGAAACCGTCAAGTACAAATGTTATGCTTATCATGCAACGTGATTATTGGAGCTATCAAGTTAAGCCCTATGACAAACAATGTGCTGAAACGTGGGGTGGACAGAATAGGGTACGACATATTAGGTCAAGAAATTCATTTGAATGAAAATAGTACTCCAATTTTTCCAGAATACCTTTCGCGTTGGTGCTAGTATTATACAGCTTTTTTGCAGCAGTCTTGTTTTTGTTCATGCACGGATTTTGTTTTAGTGGATTAGTCTTGCTGTTGGTAACAATTCTGCAAATAGTACGATTAACAATTAGTCCGAATCACAACAAAATGACAACTATTATCTATATATGTATATATATATATATATATATATATATATATATATATATATATATATATATATATATATATATATATATATATATATATATATATATATATATATATATATATATATATATATATATATATATATATATATATATATATATATATATATATATATATATATATAGAAATTTGAGTGTACTTCGTGTAGACAGATGTAAGTACATAATTTGTAGTGACTACATAATTTGTTTATATTTGGTTCCTCATCCATATTCGTTGTTATGATTGTTGATTAATTCATTTGTTTTTCTCGCGATTAAAGAGGGTAGGGTGGTTTAGCTCAGAAGGGTTAAGTTTATTAATAATATTCTGGAGTTAGAACTTATATTTATTTTATTCAATTGGCTAAGTAGAAGCTTCAACTATTAAATATACAATGTTCGAATAGAATATTTGAAACGAATCTCTTCGCAGCATAGCGAACATTAAACTATCTCCCTGGTTCCCTTAAAAAAATTATAAAACTAAAAGTGTCCCTAAAAATACTTACCTAATTTATAGAGGTCAACAAAGCATAAAAAATTTTAATATTCCCATATATCACCAATATATCCTTTTTATATATTCATTTTTTTTTTACCAAAATTGATTAATTAAATTAAGAAAGAAAAAAATTTATATAAATATATAAAAAGGCAAAAAGGCTTAAAAGTAGTTGTGTAATTAAAAAAAAAAATAACCAAAAAAATAATTATTGCTTTTAGGACGGCTATAAAAACAATACACCAAGAAACTTAGCAACAACAACAACAAAAGCTCTATAATATATTTTTCTGCCGAAAAAAGCTCATTTCACTAAAATGACTTGTATTTTCCATCTAGATGGAATTTTATTCTTCCACATACGACGACGTCGAGTACAAAAAGAACGAAATAAAAATGACTTTTAAGATAAAAATGATAATATATTAAAAAATAAAAGAGAAAAGCGGCTTCTCCGGCAACATACACGTATATATGTATACATAAAGGCTAAATATGTAAGGATAACAGTTAAGGACAACATTGTATATGAATACGTTTAATTATAATTAAACAGCACAAATATATATGTATGTATATACTCGTATGTGTGTATCTAGCATATAGATACGTATGTATGTACATAATCTGAACATAGCACACATCCTCCATAATCACCCATCTTTTATCAATGTTAGATGGCTTGTTGTTGATGATGATGATGATGACGATGATGATGTTGATGCTTAGTTTGTTATTTTTTTATGTGTTTTTTATACACAGTTTACCCATTTTTAGTTTAGAAAACTACATTATTTTCTTGTACCAAAGCAAAGATTTCGTGGATGGGGGATTTTTAATGTCGTAGATCTAAAAAAATTAAAACAAAAACAAAATCGACCGTATGTAATGGTACGCTATATATTCTTATCCTTACGTACGTAATATATCGTAGAAAATCAACCATTTTTAAATATGTATATTTTGCCTTCGAGCGCTTAATATATAGTGGCAGGAAGATGGTGGTATTATAAGAAAGAAAATGGCTGAACTTTTTATGTGTAAACGGTGGAGCTTGGCATTAATTAAATATTCTTGTAAAATATATTTTCTAATAATTAGGTTATATCTCTGAATGAGTATACAAACCAAGTGTTCACGTTACAAAGCATGAATTTAATTAACTTGTCTTGGCAGAATATAGAACTGACATAAAAATAAGTATGTCTGTGAAATCTGTACTCCGACAGAATGCCACCATTTTTTGCATCCATGAAAAGGTTTAGCCAATAATCGAACTCCTGACGGAATATTTCTGTTGATGTTGACGGCTCCAAAGATAAGATACAATTCCAAGGGAACATTTTTAAGGTTGTTAGTTGAACTACAAATATAACCGTACATCGCCGTTGCTTCGCAATCAATGCAGTCTGAGAAGAAAAAATGACGAATAAAAGCTAAGAACTAACGTTTGTGCTTTTCCTCCTCTGCACTATTAGCAGTTTCTATTGTTTTGAACATATGTTAATTGAAAGAACGGATACTGTTTCGGATTGTTATCGGATTGTTATGGAATCTATTATAATCTATGGCTGAACACTTATCGCGTTTCAATTGGGACCTTAAACACCATTAATACGTATTGGTACATTGTAGGTGGTCAGTCCTCCCAGTCAATCGCTATTTATGTCATCCAGTGTTGTTGTTGTTGTTTTAGCCATCGGCGAGAATTTAACCACTTAGCCACAAATGGCGTCTGTTATTATTTATAGAATCTATACAGTTCCCATATGTTTATTGGGTTCCTATAAACTCTCTGAATTACGATTTACTACTACTTAAACAAACAGGACAAAGTAATGGTTGGGATGAAATGTACTATATCTAGGACCCTACAGTTTAAGAAGTTTTCTCTTAGACTCAGGCAAGACTAATTAACATACAATTACTTTCTTCCCTAAGCATAACGGAAGGTTGGTATATTTCCCAAACGTAAGTGACCAGGTTACCACGTGATAAGTATTTCAAAAGGGAAAGTGTCTCTTGGATTTATATTCTAGTTGTCCCAGTTTATGTGAGTTTGCATTGCACCCGGCAATGTTTTAATTTTATTGAGGATAGAGAATGAAGGAACCAAACATATGAGAAGTTAGCAGATATTACTAGAATCTTACATTTATACTCTGTTCTTTTATATCACAAACAATTACTGTGCGGTAATTTCAGCAAATCACACGCAAAACAAGAGCTGTGAACCGATGTGTTTCTAGCTTTGGTGCACGTAGCTCATCTATCCCCAGGTGTATAGAATAATACCTTTTGGTTCCCTATTTTGACCATGTATGATCCATGGATGTGTTTTGGTTCTACAGCTCTTACCGAATATCTGAAGTTTTTTAGGCCCAGAACAAATACTGTATCTCTTAAGTGATTAGGTAGATCTTTGTAATTTAGTGCTTGTACAGCCTTGAAGACACATCTTTTAGTTCTGTCGATGCTCAGAAGTTCATAACTTTTCGGGCAATTAGGTCAAAATTTTCTAAATATTTATTCTTGCCTTTGATAAATACACGATGCTCGTGATTTACAACCGAACTCGATCCTCGAATCACTACCGATCATGAAGACTGTAGAACGATGACTAGTGAAAGTGGTAAGAGCCGTAACTGACAACTACTGCCAACTGATCTGAGATCCTGACTCATAAATAGAGCAGCATTAAACGCACTTACTGGAAATATTTGTGGCTTCAAAAGATAACGATGACCATTAAGAAGTTATTCTTCCCTGGTTAGGTTAAGCAGGAGTTACGAGTTGTATGAAATTTTGGAGATTTCTTACACAATTATATACCCTTAACTAATAAACAGTATCGTGGAGTCACCAATGTAAAGCAAGATTCAGCTTTATGAGTTTTAATTTGAATTTAAGTTGTTTGTATAAAATTACTAGCCCGGCTTCGATCTGATAATGACGTCATTCTTTGATAGCATTATCAAATCTATCTCATCAGGCATATATCGGGCTTCGTATATGCTGTGTGATTCGATTTGTACGTGTAGTGTCTAATCGTATCATATCGACGGTGTGCGAATATTATACTCGGTAGGTTTTTTTTATCTACTTTGGACAAGTTTAAATTGTCCATAAGTTTTGCAACCGAAGTACTCAAAAGTCATTTATAGTTGTTATATTCATTCCCCATTTCTTCCACAACTTCACTTGAATGTTCAACATTCCTTGCATCTTTTATATCATATTTCGGAATCACTTCATTCATAGCATTTTTCAGTCAACCAACACAGTAAATTTAGTTTCTTTTAAAGGCAGAAATTATTATTCCTAAAAAAAATCGTCCACCAACTCGCTTGGTCCGATTTTTTTCTTCCTTTTTCCATTTTTCCAAATAAGCTTATCCCGCCAAAAAAAACAACTGACTTTTTATTACCAATGCATAAATATAAAACAAAATCATAACCCTCGCTTGTAGTGGTCAATAGTAAAAAAAATAATTGAATCACTAAAAATTGTGGTGAGTCCCACACCCTTGAGAAGAGGTCTCAGTATTAGCCTGGCAAAATAACATGTTAAGTCTTCATATCTTTCAGGTGATAAACACCCAATGGTTTTCCATTTTTATCAACCAACTCGAATGCAACTGCACCAATAGGTCTAACTATTTTAGCTTCAATAAATTTTGGAGCGAATTTGGCATTAAATTTTTGAATCTTTTTACTTTGAACAAAATTTTGTGCGTAAACTATTTGGTCTATCTTGAAATCACGTTGCCAACTGCGAACCTTCGTAACTATGCGAATTCCGACTGTAAGCATTGCTTATTTCTTTATTTTGAGCAAGAGACAAACGATCGCGGTTTGATATAGCCATATCTCTACCTCATAATTCATTTAATTTCCCATGCCATGCCCTATAAAATGTTGACCAAAAACTAAGTAATGTGGTGAGTATTTCGAGCTTTGATGTGATACGTTTCTTAATGCTGACGCGATTTCATGTATATGGCAATTCCAATTACAATGTTCACCTTTAATGTACGAACGTATGGCTGCAATTATTGAACGATTTACTATCTCCGAGGCATTCGCTTGAGGTGAATATTTTGTTGCTTAGTAAGTGTTTAATTCCATATTTGCTTAGAAAATGTTGAAATATTTTTAAAACAAATTGTTTTCCATTGTCGCTTAGAATGATTTCTGGAGTTGAGTTATAGCATCTCTCATTGGTTCCAATAAAACAAACTTCGAATACTGATCTATTACTATTAGGAGAAAGGCATTTCCTGAAGGACTAGGTGAACATATGGGCAGCACTAGGTGGACAGTAAGTTTCCTTAATGGAAACGAGTTGTTTCGGTACGTATAATTTCCAGTCTGGACTATAAGTTCCGTAAGGAATGTTCATAGCGTTAAAATAAATCTTCCCATCATATACACGAAAGGAATGTTCGAATTTTTGTTGTTGAAGAATCAAATCTATTAAAGATTTCACTATAGTTGTAAATGCCCCCTGATCAATTCACTTTTATCCAATACCAATTCATCTGCAGCTCGTCGAGATAAGGCATCCCGTACAACGTTTTCGCTCCCCTTACGATATCCAATATTGAAATCAAATGCTTGTAATTTTAAGCTTCAGCGAGCCAATCGCCCGGAGAGATCATTCTGACCCATTAACCATTTAAGGCTTGCGTGATCCGTTATAACTGTGAAAGAAAACCCTTCCACATTGTGACGGAACCTTTTAACGGAAACAACAGCCGCATAACACTCCAGTTTTGTGATAGAATAGCGACGCTGAGCTGCATTAAGTTTGGCCGAAATATATGCAATGGGCTGTTCCTCCCCGTACTATCAGAGTTTTGGAATAAAACTCCTCCAATTCCCGTGGATTATGCATCACATTGGATGTAAAAATGTTTTTTATAATTCGCGTTACATAACACTGGAGAAGTAGAAGGAGCTAATTTGAGGTTTTCAAATGATTCAATGGTCGATTTGTCCCAAATAAACTTTTGGTCTTTTTTCAATAGGTTTGTCAGGTCAGCTGCCACGTCTGAAAAATTTCGAATGAACCGACGATACCAACTCGCCATTCCCAAGAATCGGCGGACTTTTTTGACATTCTTCGGAATTGGGTAGGCAGTAACTGCAGAAACGAAACCATAAACTTATTCTTTTCAATATTTATCGTTAAATTTGCCCGTTTATAATAATCCTGCTACCTTAGTTAACAGTGTCACATGTTCATCAAATGTGGCCGTTTTAATTAGTAGATCGTCGAGATAGACGAATACTTGATGATGCAACTCGTGTGGAATAACACGATTCATAAGTCTACGCATCGTTTGTGGAGGGTTATAAAGCCCGAAAGGCATACATTCTTAAGATTTTTACTTATCATGTCTATTGTTAATTAGAGACCTTCACAGTTTCATGATCCCTATAGTCACTTTATTCTCCGAATTGTGTCTGGTATACCAAACATATTCTTCTCGCTCAAGTAATTCAGCTGCTGAAGTTTGGCTGGGTACAATCCTTAATGAAAACTGTTAGTTTTGGTGGCTTATTGATCCTTAGCCAGACTTAAGATTTCTGTTTCTTAAAATTGTATTTTAAAAATACCTTCACATAAATTTCTTAGGGTACCTATGTACTACCTCCAACTCGCAAGATACACATTAACGATCTGATTTATAATATTGCTGTACAAAAAATAATAAAAATAACCGTTACAACTTTAATGGTTCATATATTTCTTATGTTTCAGAATTTATTATCGGACAGTTGAATTTTCATTTCTCGTTTTTCACACAGAAAATATAATCCTATATGCGTGATATGACGATATCATTCGTAAAGGACGAATATTTCTCAAAATCAAATTAATTTTAATAATTTTTATGAGAAAAATGATGTGAGATTGTTGGGCCCGGTTTATGTTAAATGTTAATATGGTTTGGTTGGTTAGCCGGTTGAGTTATTTTATATTTTGTAAATTAATATTAAATCGTCCCGTTTCTGGACTGGACCCCTTATTTTGATTATTTGTTTGTTTAATTTGAATAACTATTTAATAAATATTCAAAACTGAACTTGTTTATAGAAATAAATTAAAATTTAACGAACCTTTCACAAATGGAGAGGCAAAATCAAGAATATTTGTATAAGAAATTGTTATTAGGTCTTTAAGATGATAAATGCATGAATCATTTATTTGAGGCTTAAACCATGTTCGTTATGTAAATATATACACATTCTTGTATTGTGTTGTTGCTGTTTTATGTTCGTAGACGGGACATCATTTCTCCCATCTAGTATTTTGGACATACGAGTAATAGTTACGATAACGATGATTTGACACAAAATAGGTATATACATAAAGAGTTTGAATCTTTTATGACATATGTAATTCGTGCTATTTGAGTGAAGAGATCCGTTGGATATGGGACATTAAAATCATGAGAAAATTACATTTGATGGTGTAGATCCTGTTTTATCTGTATCATTATCCAACAGCATCGTACTTTTAATGTCAATCCTTCAAGTTAGTTTATAATATTTTCATATAATCCTTTTAACTGTCGATGTTTAGTATACATATGTAGCATATATGTAAAACGAGTACTAGTTTTAACGATTAAAACAGCAAAAAGAGGTTTATTAAAAATATTACTAAAGTGTCCTCAAAAATAAAAATATTTTATATCCTTAGTGAAATCCTTGACGTTGTTAGATGTTTCTTCGTCCCAAAAGCATAAAATAAATGTTAATATGCTACAAAGTAAGTTTTATTAGTTTGTACTATGTATCCTACAACATATATATCTTCGTATTCGTGAACCGCTCGGATTCTCTATTGTGGCAATTGAAAAGGGTCTGTAAATGTTGATTTCATTGCTTAACAATAACACAAGCAAATCTATTGTTTCAATGACATGACGAAGACACAGAAACATAACTTTCAGTAACGAAAGGGGTTTCGCATATTGCCGTAAGAAAACACTTAAGGCATAAAACATAATATGTTTACTTCAGGTACTCGCGGGTTTAACGATATCATAAATATGTACTATATAAAGTATTCACTCAATTTATTTATTTATCTTCGTGTCTCCGAAAACAATAATAACAAATTAAAACATCATAAATCATATTAAAAATATATCCGTGTGTGTGTCTCGCGAAGAGGGTCGTTTTGACAAATGCATATCGTCGTCTCTCGTGAAAACAAAATATCGAAAATCCTATGCAAATCCGCGGTAATTTACTTAATTTATTTAACCAACCCCAATCACATCATATAATAGAAGGTAATGTGCATAACGCGTTTTCTTGTATATTTATATAATTCCTTATGATGTATTATATTCAAATTAATCATAATCCTATTACAAATAAAAACCAAAATAAAAACATCTTTCTTACGAAATCAAATAAAAGATTTCTTTAGTTTAAATACAAAACAAATAAAAAAATACAAAAAAAAAAAATTTGGTGATCCTTTTTGATAAATCAGTTCATGTCCTCACTTATTTTCTTTAAATGTCAAACTTGTACTATCAAATTCCCATTTAATATCTTTTATTTTGTTTCTTATTTAATTTAATAGCAACAACACAACCATATACATATAACAAAACCGTCGACTTACCCCGTTTAATTTCTCACGGACCCATATCAATTTTCTTTTTGATTTGAATAACTGTGTTGTAATTTTTATGCTTTGATAATGAAAAATAACATTTGGTTTTGTTTTGTAATGAATGGGTGAAGGAAAATTGTTTAAGACAGATACTCGTAATTATGCAAAATACTTATTGTATATCAACAATTTTGCTTTCTATCTGACATCTAGACATGATACTAGATGTGATCATAATATTAGGAACATACTATATCAAAAATTAGAGAGCTGCATACGAAGAATTTTCTCATCATCTTATTCGGCCAACACCTTAAAATTGTCAGTAGAAATTGAAATAGCCGCATTCTGAGGAGTATTCAAAAATGTGAAGCAAATCTAGCAATCTGCAATCTTTCAGTGTCAGCAGTTGAAACAAAGAAGATTAATAGAACTATAACAAAGCTGTATCTTCAATTTTTAGGAGCATAGAGCGTGTACTAGGCTGGACAACGTTTTTAAAAATACTAGATAAATAAACAAACTAAAACAATGTAACTGAACAATTACAACAGTTGATGATGCGTTCGTTTGTAGTGAATTGACTGAATATATATTGAGTTACTATTCAGTTAATTGAGTTACTATTCAGATAATAAAGCTACTGAAGTGAATTGATCGTTCGTTTGCTACAATTCAGATAAATGTCAAATTATTAAATTCGTTTAGCTTTGCTTGTATTATAAAATAATTAAAATTTAAATCGTTAATAATAAAAAATTAATTTTAAAGCTCCAAATACATTTACACAATGTCGAAAATAAAGAAATAGCTAAAGAATTATTGGTAAATATATAATAACAAATAATACTCAAATATGTATACGTTTTGTGTTAAACACTATTAACATTCCTTTTTTTGACATATCTCAGAAAGAATTGATTCAAGATTCCTGTGCGCACCATATTAACAGTAGCAGTAGTTCAAGCTCAAGCGATTCCGAGCAAGAAAATCTAAGTAATGCTTCTCTTCACAGAGTATCACAATATTATGAAACGACAGTGCAAGCTTATAGTGATGCCGAATTTAAGGAAAATGTCCGCCTAGAAAGGTCAACTTTTAATGTACTTATGTGTAGGTGTAAGCTATTTCTATTTATCCTACAAATTATAATTTATATTTTATATATCAACAGCGTTCTTGGAGCCATTAATGACCGAAACCAATGCATTATATGCCGGAGGACGAATGAAGATTCCTGCTAGCAAAAAGGTTCTGATGACAATTTATTATCTGGCAAACCAGGACTGTTTTAGACAGATTGCTCACTTATTTAACGTAGCTCGAAGTACCGCACATGAAGTAATAAATTATGTGGTTGGTTTAATTTTCACAAATTCCCCAAAATTCATTAAATGGCCAACTAGAGAAGAATCAGCTGCTAATGAATGACTGTTTTTTAATAAAGGAGGTCTTAAAAACGTCATGGGATGTATCGATGGATCGCATATTCAAATTTTAAATATTGAAGGAGACAACGACTACATAACTAGAAAAGGATTTTCTAGTATACTACTGCAAGGAGTCGTAAATTTCAAATTAGAATTTATTGACGTATATTGCGCTGAGCCTGGGTCAATACATGACTCTAGATTGTTGAGAAAATCTGGGTTATATAAAACAAATTGAAGAAAATCCGGAATGTATGTACGGCTATTTTCTTCTTGGCGACTCGGCATACATGTCACAAGACTGGCTTGTACCACCGTTTAAAGATAATGGCTGCTTAACATCCCAAGAGCGACAATTTAATTACATCCATTCATCTCTACGAGCACGGGTAGATAATGCTTTTGGTATGTTAAAGGGAAGATTCCGTAGGTTGAGAGATTTCCAAAACGTGAACAGGGAGTTTATTATCAGGGCAACTGTGGCTGCTATCGTGCTTCATAATTTGTGTAGCAGAGAAAATGACGAAGTAGAGGAGTTAATAACCGAAACGCGGGACCAACCACAATATTTTGAGCCAGAGGACATTTCTCGAAATACTCGGACCAGTAGACGACAGCAGGCATTTTTACAGCTATTTCCAAATTCTAGCAAATTTATTTTAATAATAATTAATAAATCATCTTAATACTTATAAATATATATTTTTAATTCAATATCACATTCTCAGACTTCATTTAAATTTTTTTCATACAACAAAAATAACTACATTTTTTCAATTAACTGTTTCAACAAGTTAACTTTTTCTTTTTCAATATTTATTAATTCCCTTTCGTTTTCCGATTTTTCTCTAAGCCTTTCACTTTTTAGTTTGTAGTATTCCTCTTTTGAATTCATTTTCCTCTTTCTTCGATTTAGTGCCTTTTGACACCTTGTTAATGGTCTGTTAATAACATTATCAAGGCTCGAAATGGAATCCATCTCCTCCGTAGAACCACAAACATTAACCCCAATACCATCTTGAGTATTACTGGCCTTCGTTCCCAAAATATTGTCCATTATATCAAAAAATTCAAACCGGATAGGCCCCCGTCCAGTTTTATTTTTATTGTCCTTTGCTGTTTTATATGTTCGTAAACGATTGTTCCACTTTAAAGAACAATCTTTAGCCAGTTTCTGAAAATAACAAAAACATTAGCAAATTATATACTTTCTTAAAGGGCTGTACGTACCATTACATCAAGCGCCTGTAAATGTGTGGCTATCATTTCCCAAGCATGTTTTCGTTGCTTTACGTGAGTGAAGCCCTCTTTATATTGGTCATAAGCTTCTATAAGTTTGATTGTCTCGGACCTAGTCCAAGTTGATGATTTAGCTATGAAAAAAAACATATAAATTTAAAAATATTGTAATGTGTGAATATAAATATATATATATATATATATATATATATATATATATATATATATATATATATATATATATAAAGGGTGATTTTTTAAGAACTTGAGAACTTTTTTTTAAAAAAAAACGCATAAAATTTGCAAAATCTCATCGGTTCTTTATTTGAAACGTTAGATTGGTCCATGACATTTACTTTTTGAAGATAATTTCATTTAAATGTTGACCGTGGCTGCGTCTTAGGTGGTCCATTCGGAAAGTCCAATTTTGGGCAACTTTTTCGAGCATTTCGGCCGGAATAGCCCGAATTTCTTCGGAAATGTTGTCTTCCAAAACTGGAATAGTTGCTGGCTTATTTCTGTAGACTTTAGACTTGACGTAGCCCCACAAAAAATAGTCTAAAGGCGTCAAATCGCATGATCTTGGTGGCCAACTTACCGGGCCATTTCTTGAGATGAATTGTTCTCCGAAGTTTTCCCTCAAAATGGCCATAGAATCGCGAGCTGTGTGGCATGTAGCGCCATCTTGTTGAAACCACATGTCAACTAAGTTCAGTTCTTCCATTTTTGGCAACAAAAAGTTTGTTAGCATCGAACGATAGCGATCGCCATTCACCGTAACGTTGCGTCCAACAGCATCTTTGAAAAAATACGATCCAATGATTCCACCAGCGTACAAACCACACCAAACAGTGCATTTTTCGGGATGCATGGGCAGTTCTTGAACGGCTTCTGGTTGCTCTTCACTCCAAATGCGGCAATTTTGCTTATTTACGTAGCCATTCAACCAGAAATGAGCCTCATCGCTGAACAAAATTTGTCGATAAAAAAGCGGATTTTCTGCCAACTTTTCTAGGGCCCATTCACTGAAAATTCGACGTTGTGGCAGATCGTTCGGCTTCAGTTCTTGCAGGAGCTGTATTTTATACGGTTTTACACCAAGATCTTTGCGTAAAATCTTCCATGTCGTCGAATAACACAAACCCAATTGCTGCGAACGGCGACGAATCGACATTTCACGGTCTTCAGCAACACTCTCAGAAACAGACGCAATATTCTCTTCTGTACGCATTCGTGTGGTTGGTTTAATGTCCAATAAAGTAAACTGAGTGCGAAACTTGGTCACAATCGCATTAATTGTTTGCTCACTTGGTCGATTATGTAGACCATAAATCGGACGTAAATCGCGAAACACTTTTCGAACCGAACACTGATTTTTGTAATATAATTCAAGTATTTGCAAGCGTTGCTCGTTAGTAAGTCTATTCATTATGAAATGTCAAAGCATACTGAGCATCTTTCTCTTTGACACCTTGTCTGAAATCCCGCGTGATCTGTCAAATACTAATGCATGAAAATCCTAACCACAAAAAAATCACCCTTTATATATATATATATATATATATATATATATATATATATATATATATATATATATATATATATATATATATATATATGTATATATATATATATATATATGTATATATATATATATATATATATATATATATATATATATATATATATATATATATATATATATATATATATATATATATATATATATAAACATATATATAACAAGAAATACTTTGCCGTAGAGAAATACGTGAGTCTACGGCAGTTGTTGAATTTCCATTTTCAAATTCTTCCTGATTTTCGAAACAGACATATTCAATTAAATCCCCCTCATCCATTTTAATAAATATAATTTAAAACAATATAATTTAAAATAATAAATTTAATTTAAAATTTCGATGCGTAAAACAAAAACTAAACGAATAATTATCAAACTGTCAAAAAACAGGAAAAAAAAATTATATGATTTATCTACACAAGCAAAAATATTATTCAGATAAATCAGTAGCTCAATATTTTTAACTGAAGTGAAGCGTACCAAACGAACGCGCAAATCACTTCAGTAATTCAGATAATTTAGTTAATTCAGTTAATTCACCACAAACGAACGCACCTAATATCAATAACCAATCTATTATATTATAAAAAGTATATGCAAAGTATAAAACATAGAGTTTGTGAAAAATTCAATTAGTAGATTCTAAATAATCCGTTCCTACATGCGGCACGCAGTGCGACATGTTTGCTTATCCCGGCTCCTACGTCGCTCGCAGTTGAAATCGAAAGCCCTTCGGAGTTACCGAAGCCGTTAGCCTTTACAATTCTAGGGTCTACTACGAAATCACTCTAGCGTCTGCTACGAAATCAGTTTTTTAATAAAAAGAAAAGAGTAAATGTGAATATAGCCTAAATTTGCAGGTAAAAGTAGATTGAACATACATTTACCAAAGGAATAGTGTAAAATTCTAGCACCTGCTTAGAATTGTTTTGATTGCCTAAACAATCGTTTTTACTACGCGTTGTTAGGCAGGAGCATTTCATTCTTCAAACACCGTTGATCATTTCTTAAGTTGTTCTCAGATGTCATGATGATGTTTGAATTGTGTTTCATTAATTTCACCGTATTATCTACAACAGATGTTTGTTTCTGCATTAATGCCATAGGATGATTTTCATTCTCCCTAATGCCTTCAAATTGAGCTTCGTATTGATCAGCTTCACGCTGTGTGAGAATTCCGAAAATATCTCCAAGGATAATGCCAGTTGTGTCTCCTAAACCTCGCTGAGCCGCCGTCGTTCTTTATTACTTAACATTAATAGTTCATTATCTGCTATTAAGCTGTTTAACTGCAACTGCAATTGTTGTAAAATTATATTGCAGTTCAAGTCAGGCAAATATTTACAAGCCACTTGTAATTGTTCTCCCAATAAGGTGTCATATTGTAGTAAATAACCATAGTCCACTTCATTGACACAATTTGTAGGTTGCCTAGCTCTTTGGAGTATATACCAGCCGAATGTTTAAATTGACGTACTTCAATATTAGCCTCTGCGAGACCCAGCACAGCACTCATGGATACCATAGCTAACGCTAGATAACAGGCCCCGGTTGAAATTCTTGCTTGTCTATGAGGTTGTCGTCTCTACTGGATGGGCGGTTACTCTGACCTAAGCTTGGAGGATTGTTTTGTGCTATAATACAATTGGCGTTGGTGCTATTAGCTTTTTAGTATTATTTTCAATAGGGAGTTTGCACAGTTTTACAATAGGCCGCTTGTAATTAGCTTCTTGGCACTTGACCGTTGCGACTCGAACTAGCCCATCATTTCCACTTTGTGTGGCAATGATCCGGCCGAGTTTCCAATGCGTGGCCGGCTGAAGATCATTTATCTGAAAAGTTGGCTGGATTCCTTTCCATTTATTTCTCTGCTGCAGTTGGTGCTGGTATTCCGCAGACCACCTTTTCCAAAAATCTTTTATCATTTTCTCTATTAAGTGCCACCTTGTTCTTAGAGCGAATCTCATATTAGAAATGTACTAGTGTTAGTGCCTTTAAATCGGATGGATCATTTGTTAAAGGTGTAAGCGGCCGCGAATTAAGACAAGCTTCTATTTGAGAGGTCACGGTGTAAAGTTCTTCAAATGTGATTGTGGTTTCTCCTATAACCCGTTTTAGGTGGAATTTAACAGATTTTATTCCAGTTTCCCATAGGCCACCGAAAAGAGGCGTGGTATGAAATGCCAAGTGGTTTCATCTACAGCTATTATATTTGCTATTTAGGCTGGTAGCGATGTTATTGCGCTGTAATAATTTTTCTTCATTTGAGAGTTTGCGTGAACAAAATAAGATCCATTGTCCGAATATATATCAGTGCATAGTCCTCGCCTGGAAGTGAATCGTTTGTAGGCCGCAATAAAGGCCTCCGAAGTTAAACTGCTTACTATTTCTATATGTAAGGCTTTTATCACCATACCCACGAATAATGCAATTTATCCTTTGTACGCCTTGTTGCCCCTTCCTTTGGTTGTTCTTTACTGAATGGGTCTAGCATAACCGATACCCGTTTTTGCAAAACGTCTTCCCGGCTTAACTCTTGGTGTTGGTAGATTAACCATGAATTGCTCAGTGTTATGTTGTTTGTGTCGAAAGCAAATCACACATTTTTGAATAACAGAACCCACAGCACGTCGACCATCTAGGATCCAATATTTTTCCTGTAAGTGGGCCAATGTTAATTGTGTTCCTCCATGTAGCATCACTTTGTGTGCCCTTTCAATGAGTTTACGCGTAATCAGGTTATTTTTTCCTAATATTATAGGATTTTTAGTTATCGCTGGAAGGTTCGAATTTAGTAGGCGTTCCTCTCACACCTGAGAGGATGAGATATCGTGGAGGAAGGATGGCCCATGCCACCATAAATGATTGTTAACGAGCTGCATACGAAGAATTTTCTCATCATCTTATTCGACCAACACCTTAAAACTGTCAGTAGAAATTGAAATAGCCGCATTCTGAGGAGTAATCAAAAATCTGAACCAAATCTAGCTATCTGCAATCTTTTAATGCCAGCAATTGAAACAAAAAAGATTAATAAACGAACAAAACTGTAACTGGAACTTTTAGGAGCATATAGAGCGTCTACTAGGCTGTACTATCCTCCTCTGATGTAGACTACAACGTTTATCTCTTCTCATTTTTACCAAGTATAGTTTTTTTTACCTCTCATCTGTTTTGGGGCTCAAGGCACTCCTTACTTGAATGCGGTTCGCTTATTTACGTCCTTACTTTTAGGCCATTACAGCCAAATCGAGGGCGTACTGCTATAGATCCAAGTTTCCTAACCATCTGCACATTGCATAGCTCCATGCCAGCTTATAGTGCTGACATGGAAGATGAGTTGGCCCATGAGTTCTGCACTCCAACAGGGGGTCATAGTGGTGTTCATTCACACCACAGATCGTAATCAGATGGTGAAAAATCCCTTTTGCATCCTGCCTCTATCGGAATCCGAACCTACCAAGTTGTTTCGCTTCAACTAGTAATGTTATATCTTCCACTTTATCGCTGGTTTCCTACTTTAGTTTTTTCCTTGCTGGTTCCAGTTCAATGAAATCCATCTCAACTTTCGTCTTTTAATTTCGGCCTCTATATCTGACTGATTTATTTTTCTATGCAGTTTAATGTTAGTTCTGGTTATAGGCCAGAATCATTTCAGTATTCATCGAAGGCATTTTTTACCCCAACATGTTTAGTTACTTGCTGATTTTTTTTTGTGTGCTTCCATGTCCCACAGCCATACAGTAGTACTGATTTCACACACGAGTTGAATAATCGTATCTTGATCTTGCGTGACAGGGCGGACGAATTTCAAACTTTATGTAACATGTTAAATATATATGTCTGGCTTTGTTTATGCGTTTGTCTACCCCTTGCTCTGTCCCGCCTGTTTTCAAAACTTTATCCATGATGCTGTTTGCATCGGTGAGAGACGAGAGTACCTATCCTTGCACCTACTTCATGATTGTTATAGTATATTTTTCACTTTTTTGGCTTTTATACTAAATCTGATTTCCAGCATCCCGGTACACTTCTTGTACGAGCTCAACCAATTTCTTTGGGATACCGATATCACAAAGTGTTTGCCATTTTGCATTCATATTTATCGATGGAAATCATATAAAGTGGTGAATTCTCTTCTATAAGCTTGGTCGTCTCTCAATTATGCATTGATCGTATATGAGTGAGATTCTGTCAAGAAAAAACATTACGCGTATGAGTTGAAGCGTTTCATGGAAGATGGTTTTTGCTTCTGTTACTTTCAATCTGGTTGTGTTACATTTCTTCCTAGTTGTTGAAATTTTACAATTTTAGTTAGCAATAACAAATCCGCTGAGTACATCTGCTCCTTTATGGTTTCTGACTTCTGCTCTTCTTATTGGTTATCATTGGGAATTATACCTGAATTATAATTATAAAGAAAAAATATTTAAAATATATTGTTAATAGTTCCATTAGTTCTGAGCTGCTGATAGTACAAACTTCCCGAAATAGTTAGACACCTCTTTGAAAACTTTAACATGAAATGTTTTACGTGTATAGTAATTAATGTTTGATACATTTGTATTGGTCGAGAACACCTATGTAACCCTTCGAATTGCTAGCTCGACTAGTGCATTCCTTTCGTTTCATCTTGGCACTACAAGTTGAATTATGTAATTGATTGATACGACGAGTACTTTTCTATCTAACTCTTTTTGTGACTGATCTGAAATAATTGATAATGAACGGACATTACATTTTGCTTCATCTAGTTCAAAGGTTCCATAATCGCTCTACAAACGTTACTATTGTCCTTGGATGGGTTAATGCTTCACAGGAAACCCCATATTCATTCACAATTTCGTGGTTCAATACTGCATTAATTAACCAGTCTCTGGAGAGTATTTCAATCAAAAATACTCCTGTTACTTAAAATAGACGAGTGCCCTATGTTATACTTGTTCACAGAAAATACCTTTGAGCCTTATGGTTGTGCTATATGCTATTTGTTACCAAAAAGAGCTATAGGAGTGAGATGAATGACCTGTGGTGAGTAGATCTGCTCCTAAGTGCACTCATACTCAAGGTGGTAGTTCTCTGAACCTTCACCGTAGACTTAATATTGGTGATATTGTCCAGGGCAGGCTACGAGATAGCGATCTCATAAAAAATGGGACAAATGATTTCCATATAGAGCTAATGCGAGCAATGCGAGGTTCCAACCCCCATCTTTTGTTAAGTTTTCAGCTAAGTTTGCTGTGCCAGATAAGACCCAGATACTTATCATTCACTTTTGTGTCTGAATCTGATATTATTAATGTATTGAACTCTTTTAAAAATGGACGCGGACCTGATGGAATTTCGTTATATATTTTGAAATTGTTGGAATATCAACTTTGCTATCCATTGAAATTATTAATTAATAAATCTTTAAATACTTCAGTTTTCCGCAGAGATGGAAAATATCTTCAATTATTCCCATCTATAAGGCAGGTGCTCAGTCTAACATAGCCGATTACAAAGGTATATCTATTTTATCGTCAATCCCTAAGCTCTTTGAGGCCATATTGACAAGATACATGTTTTTTAACATAAAAAATAGCATTTCAACATCTCAGCACGGATTTTTTAAAGGTAGATCTACATCAACCAATCTTATTGAGTTTCAACATGAAATTGTTGATACATTTGAATCGCATAGTCAACTTGATGTTGCCTTTGTTGATTTCACAAAAGCGTTTGACTGTGTTCAACACCAAATTATTATATATAAGCTCAAGATGTTTGGACTTTCTGAAAAATTCGTTAACTGGGTGGGGTCATATTTATCAGATCGTATCCAATTTGTTAAGTTACATCGCGTTAAATCAAATAAACGTTCTTTCGGGTGTGCCGCAGGGCTCACACCTTGGTCCACTGTTCTTTACAATATTTGTAAATGATTTGTTGGATGTATTGCGTTACTGTAAGGGACTTATGTATGCAGATGATCTGAAACTTCTCTGCCGCATCAAAAATCCATCGGATGCTACTAAACTGCAATGACTTGGATTATTTATTTTTATGGTGAAGCAAAAATCAGTTTAATCAAAACATTAGGAAGTGTGCTGTTATGTCGTTTTCAAGGAAAAAACTCTGATAAATTGTGATTATAATAACGAAACATTAGCTCGGGTTACCCAAAATCATTGACTTGGGAGTAACATTTGACGCCACACTGAGTTTTAAGAAAGGAAGACTTCAAATCTTATATTCTTCAATGGTTCGTTCAAATTTAGAATATGCTTTAGTCGTCTGAACTCCTTATTATAATGTACATATAGAACGAATAGAAAAAATTCAAAGAAAATTTTCTCGGCAAATCTGTTTAAAATTTAATCTTTTTAACAATGACAAACGATTAACTTATTTGGAAAATCTGCTTCATATGCCTAGTTACGATACGCGATGTGTTGTTTTAAATTTAGAGCCTTTGTTTGTCAGGTGTAGCTTTGTTGCGGCTTTGTTTGTGGCTGATGTTTTGCAAACCAGGATTGATTGTTCATTCATACTTTCTCGTTTGAATTTTTATGCTCTCACTAGACAACTAAGAACAAGGTCTTTATTGATTCCAGATTTTCATCGTTCCAATTACTCAGTACACGAATCAATTAATTTTATGACTGTGAATTTTAACAATTACTGGGATATTTTCGATTTCGGAATGACTAGAGCTTGCTTCAAATATAAATTGAAACAAAATTTTAAAATTTCAAAATTGTAACTTAGTGTATGCTTTTAATGAGATTTTTATAATTTTATGTAACACAAGTATAAATAAGTTTAACATTTTATAAAATCTTCTTGTGATTGAACATAGTTTTATTGTGTAATTATTTTTAATTGTAATGTAATTATTGTAAATAATCATTAGGGACTATTGTCCTGTGGATTATGATTAATTAAATAAATAAATAAAAAAAGGTTAGCACTTGGAACACCAATCGTTTGAGATTAAATCTTAACCTGGAGAGCCATTATGGTCATGTCAGATTCATCGCCAGACACTAGGCTAGGCGACCAGGATCTTCATATATTTGAGTCGATCTTGATATCTGCGTTCTGTTTCGCGTCATATAAAGTATGTTCTGCGCCACCAATATTGCGCCTAGGGTACCCTCGTATGTTGCTAATACCCCAATGTTCTACTCCTCGTATTAATTAATTATTTAATTTATTTATTTATAAATAAGTCTACAAATACGACTTGACATTAAAAATGACGTAATAAAATAATAATAAAAATCAGGAAGAAGCAAAGTGTTGCTTCAATCTTCGTTTTAAGGTATCCTTGCTAGAAGTAAAATCGAACAGGTGATTTATCTGATTAAAGCTTTTGCACATCTTGTTAATCGGTTCACTAAAACCATAGTTGGTTCTATGGAAATAACTTGCAAGAACTCATTTCTTCTTAGATGTCTACTGGGTACTTTACTTTGTAAGTTTTCCAGTATTGATTGTGCGTCAATGTGACATAATAAAATATTACCAACAAACGAACACTTTAAAAGCTCACCTCTATTTTCCAGAGTTGCTATGTTGTTTGTTTTACAGCCATCCAGATATGGTGGTAAACGTTGCAGGTTTTCATGGTATGGTAATTCGTAATCATACTCCCAACCGCTTTTCCAAGTTAAATGACGGATAAACTTTTTCTGAATACCCTCAAGTTTACTGATGTTTGTATCATAAAATGGACACCAAACAGTAACAGCATATTCCAGTTGCGAACGTACGTATGCGAAATACAGAATCTTAATTGTCTCCAGGTCATAAATATCTCCCGTCCATCGTTTAATAAAACTCCACATAGAATTAGATTTAGCGCAACACATTGTTCTATATGTTTGTTACTGCTCATATTTTCCACGAAAATAACACCGAGGTCTTTGATCTCTGATACTCGCTTTAGTGGCATATTGTTTACTTCGTAATGTTTTAAAACTGGATTTAATTTCCGGTGGAATGATAAAGTCTTACACTTATTGATGTTCAGACTAAGAAGATTTGACTCACACCATATCGCTAAATTGTCAATGTCCTCTTGAAGTTTCTCGGCATCGCTTAAGTTCTCAACAGTTCTATATATTTTGAGGTCATCAGCAAACATTAAAATTTTAGAATGTAGAATGACTTCAGTTATTGCGTCGATGAAAATGGTAAAAATCCAAGGGCCAAGATGAGAACCTTGTGGAAAACCCGAGGTAGCTTGAATTGGCTTGGACCTGCTGTTACCAATGTCGATGTATTGGATGCGGTTGCTAAAGTAAGATTTAAACCAAGCCGCATAGTTGTTTGAGAATCCAAATGAGTATAAACGTTCTATAGTGCTTTACAATGGCTAATGGAGTCAAACGCCTTGGCAGAGTCTGTGTACACCACGTCAACTTGATTGTGGCTTTCAATAACTTTGATTGTGCTGCTGGTAAATTCAATAAGGTTTGTAGATGTTGATCTCTTAGGCATGAACCCATGTTGGTACGGTGAAACATGTCGAGGCACCACTTCTTTGAAGGAATTACAATTTACTAGTTCAAATAATTTGGGTATAGATGAAATCGACGTTATACCTCTATAACATGATACATCACTTCTATCCCCAGTTTTAAATAACGGGATTATTCTGGTTATTTTCGATTTTTTAGGAAACTCTCCCAATCTCAGCAACTGATTGAACAGCATGCAAAGAGGTAGTTCCAAACTGGTGTATTCTTTCAAAAAAGAAGCTGGTATTTGGTCTGGACCGCAACCATCGCCGAATGTTTTTAGAGCCTTGTTTATATCTTCTATTGTAATATGTGGTATTTCAATGAACAGGTTCCCTACACTAGCATGGTGGGGATTTTCGTATTTATTAACGTCTTCTGGTCTAAATACAAATTGAAAAAACTCAGCGAACATGTTGGATATGACCTGCGCGTCCGATGATTTCCCTTCTTTGAATGTCATATATGCAGGAAAACCGTTGATTTCACGTTTTGTCTTAAAAAAGCTCCAAAAGTGCTTTGGATCATTTTTAATTTTGTCTTTAATACAAGTTATGTAAGTCTTGTATTTAGTCTCAAAATAGTTTTCGAAATGTTGGTTATATTCTGCATATTAAAGCTTACTAGCCTCGGAATATTGTTTTAATGTTTTTTTATAGGCTTTATCCTTCTTGTTCTTCAAATTGATTAGTTTATCGTCATACCATGGTGGATATTTATCAAGTTTTACCGCAGTTAAAGGGACATATACTTCTATACCTTGATATATGATTTTATAAAATTTGTCTACATTTTCTTCTATATTGCTGCTGTTTAGTTCTTTCATTCGAGATTAATATTGTCTGCTTTCCTGAAGTTGTAGAAAGGCCTCGAGGTTTTGTGACTGAATTTTTTATTAATATTCTCGATTTCCAATATGATTTCAATTGATTTATGGTGAACATCATTAACAAGTCCATACCGTTTCATTTTCCTTTCAGTTCTGTTCTCCAATGGAATGTCGTGTTTTATCGTGCGAGGTTTCCAAGCCCTTCCTCTGTTTCTGGTTTGTTTTTGTGGGATCGGCTTTTAAAGTGGTAAAACATGTCAACTTGATTTTTCCAGGCAACATTACATTTTAGCTACGATATAATGTAAAACTATCTTCTTAAATGTGAGCAAAGGCGTGCGCACGTTATATAAAAATTCGTCCTTTAAGAAACATAACAAAGGTAGAGTAAGTGAAGCACGCTTTGTCTTGATTATAAATGGTATCGATTCATTGCCACATCGAATTTACCCGAATATCAATATGATTACCTATATACTATATGCGACACAATTATACGGTTTAATTTAAACATTAACTATTACATCACACATGTGGTGGACGTACATTTGTAGTATCTAAAACTGTTTTTGAAATTCATAGCGTCACAATTAAGACGTTACACGATACAAAAAAGCATACCCACATACATGTGCTTGCAAAAAATGTTCTCTTTGTGTTGGCGTTGTTTGAACCATCGAATGTGTTAAGCAATTAATCTTACGAAAAAAAACTTCCTATAAATTATTAATTGCTGTTTAAGTTAATTGTTAGTGTAATACATAATTGTCATTATATATATAATTCAAGATATATATCGAATTTTAATTGGAGATAGCAAACGTAGGTATTCTGTATGGAAATTAAATAACTGCCTTTCTTATGTTGTTATTGTGCTATTTTAACATTGGTAACACCAACTCAATCAAAATATAGACGATTGTATATGTTTCAAACCATTACGGTCCGGTGAGTATCGAAACTGGCTATATATTTGAATGTAGGTTGAGGCATTGGTATATACCTACACTAGTTTTTCATTCAAACCCGATAATGTTAATATGGGTGCTATCCACCTATAATACAAATTCGTTATGTTAAAATGTTTCGTATGATAGACCAATTAGAGTTCATAGATGAAGCTAGCAACAACATTTCGATCAATATATGCGATACATAATAAAACTACACACAAATCGCACAACCATATCAAATGTTGTTTTCAACTGGATATAAACAGCCGTTTTGATGGATGTGGCGCTGATTTACATAACCATCAATGTGCTACGTGAAATAAAGTATTAAATCTTCGACTTGTATACTTGAAAATCTTATTAATTATATATGTATCAGTTTATGTCGAAAGGAATTAATGCCAAAATTTAACTATGGAAATGTTATCCTTTGGTAAGGTAACATCACTGTGAATTTTGCAGTTTGATTTAGAAAAAAACAATCTAACGCGATTCTGGATTTATATTTTTATCAGGATCATAAGCGGAAAGTCTAAAAGTATAATAATTACTATAACTGATATCTTTCAGATTCAAAAAATTTATTTATCTTAATCTATATTGTCCCCTTCAAAGTAATCCCCAACGACTACAACACACTTATGCCAGCGCTTAATCCAATCCTCGAAACATTGTTTATATTCGGTTTTCGGTATGTCAATCAGTGTCTCCTGCGATTTTTCTATTATTTCCTCTCGGCTGCTGAAACGCGTTCTCGTAATGGTTTTTTAACTCGATCTGGACTCTTTCACCGAATTGCTTCACACAAATGACTCATAACGCCCAATCTTTGTTTAGGGTCTGGCCTTCTGGCAAAAATTCATAATGCACTATATCGTTGTAATCCATGAAAACCGAGACCATTGCCTTTCGTTTTTGACTGAAAACGACGTGTTTTTTTTGGTCTCGGCTTATTTGGGGAACGCCATTCACTTGCCTGGTATCTGGATTGTATGTCGTTATTATATCCCCACGTCTCGTCTCCAGTAATGATTCTTTTGATGGATGTGAGATCTTATTCAGCCTCGCAAATCATTACTTTTGCGACGTCAACACGTTCTTTTTTTCCATGAAATTGAGGTCTTTTGGCACCAATTTTACTGCTACACGTCAGAAATGCAAAACATGAACAAAATGTCTTGAACGGATCTATAAGCAATATTCAAGTCCTCCGCTATCTCTCTGATGATGAATTTGCAATGAATGACAAACATTTCTTTTCCTTTATCATTGTTTTCGTCGGTTTTTGATGTCAATGATCTGTCACTGCGTTCATCATCTTCGATTGAATCAAGACCAAAGATAATCGTTGCCGAAACTGTTTTCCAACATTTCCACCGTTCGCACACCATAGATGCTAAGATTTAGAGGGAATATCGACAACAGATGTGCCAACTTAACAAACAAAACAGAACTTAAAACGAAACAATGGGAGCGTCATACGGTGGTTATTTCGGGAACTTTTTGATCAAGTTAATATTCTTATACCATGAATCTACTATGAATTAACTATCGGTTCTTCAGTTGCTTTTGGTCTCCGCAGTGATCAAAAGTGAATGTTCAACATATTAAGCTTTGCAATATTCTTCTATCACTCTTGAGGTAAACTTATCTTTGATGACGTCGCTATCTTAACAGGCCAACATCTACAACATTTACACATATCTTGTTTGCAACAAAACGTCCTTCGTGATGAGCTCGTTTAATGAAATCATTTTGCGTTAGTTGGAGAAAAATTCATCACTTCACTTGGAGCTTTGGTGTTCTTATTCTTCGGCATCTAAAAGACGCCTTCCAAATAAGCCAGCTCATAACTGGAGTAGTTTTTCTATTACCGATAATTATATTTTATATAAGTATAGCACTAAACTCTATATGAAGCCCTGTAAATCAGTTTGATGGAAAGGTAGGTTACTCAAGAGAGGTTTGTTGGTAAAAGTCTTTGTCAATTCTCTGTGTTATACCAAATATAACATCTTGATTTTTTTTAACGGTGATAGTTGAATATTGTGGTATAATTTGAAGTGGTTACATCGTCCCTATATTATACTATCCCGGCTTCTTATTGGGCATGGATATTCTAGAAAAAACCTTTTCAACAAGTACAAGTACAGAAGGTAAACCGACTGCCAAGGGATTTTTAAAGACAGCGGAATGCCGATGTTTCGGTACATCGGTACATCAACTCCCTTAAAATCAACTCCCTTTTGTCTCTTTGAAAGTGCCAAAAGCTCGATGTGGAGGTAGTTATATTGTGAAGGCAGTAGCATGTTTAGCAAGGTTCCTCATATAGTTTTTTACAAACCTTTCAACTGCATCAGCATATTATTCATTTGAAAAACGAACTCAAATCATGATGTGACTAAATATATTTTTGAATTCACCGAAATTCCAGCAATCACTATAAATATAATCAAATTGTGGTGAGGCCGATATAAGATTTTATATGCCATGAAGAGAAAATGATGATTTTAGAGAAACCCAATTTTTTAAATTGTATACTATATGCAATCTATTTTGGGGCTCAAGACTCTTCCAGCTCTTTCGCGGTTCGAGGACGTACAGGGTCATAGGGGTGTTCATTCACACCACCGATCGTAATCAGATGGTGAACAATTCCTTTTCCATCCTGCTCCTATCGGGATTTGACACAGCTTTTAACCACTGAGCCACATGGGCGGTGAACTCAAATATGTGGAGTGTGGCTTCATCAAGATAGTGTCACATTTTACCTCACTTCATTGATCAGTTGTACAAACAATAGCACATTATATAACTCAAGTATAGCGTGTATAGTAATATCCTAATCATTTTGAACTAGCTGTGAAAGCGCAATCCACACTTGATCAAGTTTTGTTGCATTAAGTTCTGGAATTTAATAGAATTGAATCGGACGTTATTTCATTCGTATTTAATTGGTCATCAAGTCAGTTGATCAAAGTCATATTCATGAAAATTCCTACAAAATAGTTAAAGTTTTCGGGATAGTGGTGATTTTATTGGACGAATAAAAATTTTCAATTTTCCAATCAGGTATACGTAAGGCTAACCACCGCATTCTTTATATCTATTCTCTCTATCCAGTTTATATATATGTATGTACATGTACATGATATTTTTATGATATCCCTCTGTTCGGAAAACTATCATAAACATTCAAATGGCGTTGAAAAAGGGTTATTTTTTGGAAAAACTATTACACACAAAAACAAAAAATGAATAAATATAAAAAAGGAAATGGAAAATCTAGGCATAAAATTTCCACATTTCCAAAACATAAAATTATTACTATTATTGTTTTATTTCTGTTCATTTTCCAAAAGAAAAACAAAAACCCTATTATCTAATTACAAACCATTTTCTTTTCTTAACAAAAATAAAATAAAAAAAAAATTGAGTGAAAAATAAAAATTTATGTAGATGATGTATATGTGTATACATATGTATCATTTTCTTTATTTAAAACACACAAAAAAAAACGAAAAAATGTTCATCCTTCAAATAAATATGAACCGTTTTCTTTTTACCATTTTCCGAATATCTTTTCTCTTCTGTAGATATGGATGGATGATATTTCTTGCTTTTTTCTAGTCCTTTTCTTTTGTTTTTGCTAATTTGACAAACTCTATGCTTTCCATATATATACATAAATTTATATATGTACATAGATAGATACATATATAGAGAAAAACTAATATCTACAGATATACATGAATACGGAGAAAATGTTGGCAACAACAACGATATAGGAAAATGTTACACAAGTACTGTGTGTCCGCGCAAATGAATATTTTCTTTTCGACCGACCCATACCGTATACGAATTTTTCCTTTTTTCATCTCTATACTCGTATACTCGTATATACATAATATTTTGAAAAAAAAAAAAAGTTTTTCCTTTTTTTGAAAATTTTCTGGTTTTCCATTCGGATACAGAGAGGTGTGGGTATTTAAGAGATGTTGGTCAACTCTATTTATATAGATGTATCCTTATATATGTCGTCATGTCTAATTGTATATCTATGTACAATATACGAGACGCTGGTCAGAGAAAATTTTTAGAAAATTTTATACACATACATACACACACAAACACTCATACTCACTCGAACATACATATATATATATTTATACATAGTTATTTTATTTTTGTAGAAGACAAGTAGTAAATGTATATAGAATATGTACTTATGTATGTACAGAAAAATCTAAAAAGCAAGACGAAGAAAATGAAAAATTTTCCCAGTTTTTTAATTTTATATTACTTTTATTTTTTGGAGAGAAAATCTTGAATATATGTATATATAAATGTACCGTATATATATATTATACATATATTATACTATGTGTTTGATATCAGGCACACGGGAATGGTCAGCGGTAAAGTATGACCACGATTTCCTAATATAACACACGAACGAGAAAAAAAAGAAAATAAATGAATATCTACACATATCTTCTTATTCACTCTTCATGTTGTATCCACCTATATAGTTATATACACTAATGAGCGTAATTTTGGAAACTACAATCGATACATAATTACGATATGATGCCCGATCGCTGTATTTATGCTCGCCATTGTATTCTAAACAACGAAATATGAAAATTTTCTATTTTCTCTTAAGTAATTCTTGATGATGGTGACTATATGATCATCATCCAAAATCATGACAATGATAATGACGATTTAGGGGCAACTGGGCGGCATACTATACATAGATATATAATATATATATATATATACATACACACACACCGTTGTAGTGTGATTATGATGATAAACTTTAAAAACGGGTTTGTGGAAATAGTTTTGGGGTTTGTATACAGTATAAGTGGGTATAGGAGGGGGAGGTAGGAAAGGGCAGGGTTAAATGAAAAATAATAATGGAGAATTTTGTAGGGTGTTAATTTTTGAGTAAAATGTAAAAATATTATTTATGGTTTTTGTCCAAAATAAAAATAAACTGAACGGTAGACTTGACCAACGCTTAAAAACAAAATGGTTTAAATTATGTATAAGGAAATTTTCTTTTATAGTTTTAATTAAAAACTATATACATATGTCCACAAACAACTGACCCAAAATTAATGTATATATACATATATACGAAATTAAGTTAACCCTCTTCCCTATAATAAATGGTCACACGGCGTTATAGTTACCAAGATTGATTATATATAGTTTACGAAAATGTCCGAGTGACGGGAGAGTTTAGGGAGGCACATACATATAAGACGACTGGAAGATGTTAAATAATATAAAATATGATAAATTATTTTAGATTTCCATCAAATTCAAGTTTCGAGCAGTCACCCTATTTTTAATACATCTTTGTTTATACATATATGCACATAAGCATATATGTAGATCTATGTACCTATAACCATCCATATAGCACACAAAAAATAACAACAAAACGTATAGTATGTATATTATTGAGAAGAGAAATCATCTAAGGATGGTTTTGGTGTAAGGATATTTTAGAATATTTATTTTAAGATATATATACATACATACATATACGTAAGTGTACATATGACCGACCAACGACGATTGTTAAAATAATATGTAGGTATATACATACATTTGCTTATATATACATCTTGATATATGTGTGTACAATACATGTATTATATATATGTATAAAAGATGATATAGAAACGTTGTGATGTCCAACTATGCAGACGAATAATAAAATGTGACAGCGAAAGAAAATCTATAACGAATATATGTACATATATACTCGTGTATACATCTTTTACAGAAAACTTAAAAATTTTCTTGTGTATCACTCCGGGGCAAAAAAAAAACAAAAATATTGGAAAATTATGTGAATTTACCTAACGAAATACATATGTGATCTCGATGAGTTTGTAAGCGTTTTGTTAATATATAATAAAGCGTTCAGGGTAGATGTATTGTAATCGATTCCACATATAACATAGATAATAAATGTCTTAGAAATCGTGTAGAATATTAGAATATTTAAAATACCAAAGTCATTTTTGTCGGGTCATATAGAACCTGCGGTTCATAGCTTTGATTTGCGACGAGCGGTGTATAATGAGATATCTTATACAACAGACGTATAAAAAGATAGCCCGAACTTTTATCCCAGGAATATAAAAACTATACTTATGGCAACCTTAGCAAAATAATCGTGAGTTTTATCGAACTATAAGGAATATTAATTAAATGTTTCGGTAACATTTTATTAAGAAATAGAACATTTATTTGTCTTTACGTAAATAGTATTATGAATCTAAGGATTCTTCAACTAGATCAACTAGATATCCCTTTCGGTAAAAATGTCGTGTCACATCTTCATTTCATGTGAGTTTAAAAAAAATTAAACGATCTCAAGTGAGCCAATAGAACTTCAAATCCCAAATTTCGTACATATCTCATAAAAAATCTAAGGTTTCAAGCCGCCCCTTTTACAGTGGCTTTTTTGGTGGCAGAGTGGGCTGGCCTTATTGATGTCACTTCTTGCCAAGATGTGTCTGTTTGAGTCCTCTATAAGAGTCTTGTCTTAGATTTTACCAACTTTATCGAATGTTTCCTATCTCTTTAAAATTGACACCTGATTTCACATTATCTATACCAGATTGGCATACAATTGCCCTTCCGTCTTTAATATAACCATCTCTTCTCCTTTTTGCTTTATTTCCATTATCCTCAATATAATCGTTCTCTAGCTTACTCATATTCTTTGGTTTATCAGTATTGGGTTAATCACCTTTTTTCCAGTCCTGGGCTTTTATAGACTGCCGCATTTCTTCTACATAGCAGATTATATTTGTTCCGCTGTCGATAATGTTATATGTTATATGGTAATGTTTTTCACAGTTTTGGAATCTTATAGGAAATATGCTTTCCATAAGATGTCGAAAGTTTCCCTTTACAGCTCGAGCGGAGTTCCTCATTTTCTTTGCCACTTCAATGCACTGTTATTTTAATTATCTATCCAGAAGAATCGTATAGGTGCTTTGTTTTAATGATACTTCCCTCGCTTTAAAGCATTAGTTACCTAGCAAACACTGAAGTACTGAAATTTTTCCTAATCTATCAGTTTAGGAAAACTTAATTGGTTGAACAACGTGGGTATTTTAAAATTCTCCGTACTAAGTTGATGAACCGCAAAAAGCTATGATGTCCCATTACTGTCGCAATTTCCTTTAACGCTGGGCGTCATCTTCGAATGCATCCTGCTATGTATTTTGAGCACCTTAAGACGGCTTTTAATTTCATACCCAATGCTGTCTGAGAAGCATAACTCTCACTAAGTTTATTTTGATTATTAGTTCCATTTTCTCGTCCACTTATTATAGCACGATAAATACGGCCGCATATGACAGAGGTCTGCATTATGTTATAGGAAGGGTATGTTAATCGAAAGTCTCCTAATTCGGAGTAGAGACTAAGCATTCCATTAGCCACGCAACCTTCGGCGTATGCAGTGCCATATTTTATGTGACTGAATCGGTTTGTCTTTTTTACTATAAATTCACACATAAGCCTTGAGCAGGTTCCGAAATTTAAAATCTCATGAAATGAAGTGAGTGTGCCAAATCGAAAACATATTCGAGCTGACACGATACTTTTACCGAAAGGCATATATAGTTGCTTTAGTTGAAGAAACCATTGAATTTATATTAGAATAACCTGTAGTATAAATTTTTGGATGAAATTTCATGCATTTAGCTTGATCAAGTCGAGCTTTATTCAATTTTTAGATTAGCTTAATTGTTTTGAAATAAACGAGTCTGCTCCTATATGTTATTGGAACACGGCACATATTAAGCATTATTTGTTTTCTTCCTTTAATAATGTTAAACATCAAGTTGAATTCATTACAAAACTGATATTTGCTAAACTAATCATCAGGGATTACCGTAAATAAAAGCCTTTGTTTTTAAAAAACGAATTCTCACGAACAATTTCAAGTACAGAAATTCACAGACATATAAGGCAACGCAAAATACGACAGTTTGATTCATTATTTATACGAGATGCTCCAAATTAGTTTGTTGTGTGATGCAACTGTCTATTGAACAATTGGAGCTTTTCAAGATGAAATTGGTGGTGTATGAAGATTATAATTCTAAACACACGAGTTAGTGAAGTGCTTTAAATGCTTTCAATATACAATTAGGCACAAACTATAGATATTAGAGGTAGAGAAGACATTAAATTCGCATAATCAGTTGCCAATGGTGTTTAGAGCACGGTAAGATAATGAAACAGCAAAAAAAATACCACTAAGGATCTATTGCCATTGCCATAATAGGAGTAAAACTCTTATTAAAATCAGAGACACCAATAAGGCTACTCGTTCAAATACTTATTACATAAGTTCACTTGTGATCGTTAAGAAATGCATTTGCATAGACTACACCGTAATAGACAGATTTCCATTGATACTATAAAAGGGGCAAATAGATGTATTCGGAACGTTTTATGACGTATCGGTGAAAAATACCATCCGAATTGTGTCGTATTATTGTCAGACACGGAGATTGTTCATGTTCCAGCAAGATAATGCACCATGTTATAAATCGACGACCATCATGCGTTGGATTAGAGATAACAACATTGTCGTGTTGAACTGCCCAGCACAGTTTCCAGATCTCAACCCCATCGAACATATTTGAGGTATATAGAAGTACAACATACAGAAGGGCAGCGTTACATTAAAACTAGCGTTAAAAACACATTAACCAGTGATTGGAATTTCATAACTACAGCTGAGTACACAATAGTTTTATTTTTCATCCAAAATGTGTGTATCGCAGTAAATTGTAGGGTTCCTAATACTTTTGGCCAAGGCTGCATTAAGGACACTTGATTAACAGAATGGATTTTTCATCTTCCTGTAGAAAATAAACAGCAACTACAACCTCTTTGTGAAATCTGTAGAGCAATAGGAGTTCAAGGGATTATCATTGGGCTAAAATCACCGGTAGTTTTTCAACAATTAGTAAACTTCGTCTTTAAAGACGATTTATAAGGATAATATATAGTAATCCATCTTACCATGTTGTTTGTTTAGCCAAGTCTCGCGTTTTACTGCAATGGGCTTATACATGTAATAAGTATACTCGTCATCCCATTCCAGCCATATTGTCATGGTAAAGTTATACATGCTATTCTACGAATCTCTTCTTTTATCCCATGACCATATCTCTGATGTATAGCTTAAAACTTAGTAGCCAGGTTGTTTATGGAAGGCATTCTGGCAACAACACATGCATGATTTTAACCTTTTAATTTTTCTCTGAACAGGGTGGATATTAATACGCTCATTGACAGACCTTACCCTAATCATTGTTGAATGTATTGGATCGTTCTGCTATAGAACTTCACAATTTTTTGTTTCTTTACACCATTTGAATCCATGTGAAACAACACATGTTTCCGTTCCATCCCCACAATTGTTTCCATCCCTTCATTGTTCTTGTATACTTTAGAGCCCTTTGCTTGAAGTGTTCGCGCCTACTCTCTAAAGTTTCATAATTCACTACAGGTAAATGCGTTTAATATATTATTCTAATAAGTCGTTATAACACGGACTCATAATGGTGTTTTGCCAGGTTCCAAGTATTCTTGTAATAACCTTTTGTAGACGGCCACAATTTTTTTCTAAGGTTTTTTAGCTGTATCCTACAAATAAATTGACGATAAAAATGATTCTCCTGGTTGTTTGACTTCTTTTCGGTGTCAATTTTTGTTTAAGTTTTTTTCGTATATTCCGGAAACTTCATTCATTCAAGCACTTAGTATACATCTCGGAGATGCAACACTGGGTTAAGAGATATTAAGATCGTAAGCTTTGTTGTTTTCATTTAACGATAACATTTTCCTTTCTGACTATATAAGTTTCTCTCTGTTTGTTTTGATATTTCCAGCAAACCTTCAGGTTGTGACGAGAACAGATTATTCATTGTACACTACTGGTCACAAAATTCCGGATACTTTAATTTCTTCATCAATATCGGTTTCTATAGAAATTTCGCATTATTACTATCAAAAAGGTATACTATCATATTAGGTTAGGTTAGGTTGGAGTGGTTGCTACCGCACACTTAGACCGTTGCCGGTCCGTTGTGATACCAAAGGATCTTAGTCCCCTAATACCCATTAAACTCTATTGGAACCATCCTGAGCTGTAGCGTAAAATGTCCCGCACCTTAATATCTGCAAGATCTGAAAGGTTGTGCATTACATAACTACCCAAGTGTAAATGCCTTCTTAGTTCCAGTGCAGGACAAGAGCACAGGAAGTGAACAAGCGTCTCTTCCTCCTCCTCGTTTATACAGCTTCTACAGAAGTCATTTGTTTCTAGACTCAGCCAGTCTAAGCTCCACTGTAGGAGCTTGTTCCCCACATTGACCCTTTCAGGCTTCAGCTGAAGAGTTGTAACTTGCTTATAGCTAGTTCGTCTGCTCTGCACCCTCGACGTCAGAGTATAGCCGGGGACCCAGATAATCTGAATATTAAAATGCTCACTCATCTCGTGTGCACATAAATCGTGATATCCCTCTTGGATATCACGTTATGCCTCAACCAGCTCAAGGCTTCCTCAATCGCTATTATCTCTGACCTTACCATCTAGCTTCGAGTTGTCCGTGTAGTCATATTGGAAGTAAAGAATTTTGGTCGAAATCATGAAGGATTTGTATGGTTACTCCTCGAGCCACTTTCTTTTTCTTCACACTACTCATGGAACCTGCTTCGCATTCTCATTGTTCGTTTGATGGGTCGCTTAAGTTCTAATATAGCGTCACTATATTGCAAACCGCAGTGCAACCCGTTCCCAACCCGCGCTCGTTATTGTTTTTCTTTCGTAACTCCAAAATAGCATTGTTTGATGCTCTTTACGGTTGCCCGCTATTCATATTTGGCAACTCAGACTCGTGTAATATAGCTCATCAGACTCGTGTAATATAGTAAGTACACTCTAAAAACAAATAGTGAATAAACACTAAAAAATATGTATTTTACCACAAATTCTGATTGTAAAATACACAACGACGTTTAATTTTACACACTCGCGTTGTGATTTATTGAAAAATGACGTTATTCACTCAATCGCAGTAGTTTACATGAAAAGCGTAGTAAAAAACTCAAAAATTGTGCGAATTCCCGAAAAGTCAACTGTTTTTTACTCTGCAGTAGTGATTTACAATTTTTCTGTGTTAATTATCAACCAAAAAATTGTTTAAAACTATTTTTGTTGCAATTACCAAATAGAAGCGTTAATTTTCTTTGGAGTGTTTCAAATTTAGGATACAATAAAATTCGCTAGAGTAATGTTGGCAACCCGACTTATAAACAAACTGGGTGTGGATAGTACGATCAATCAATAAACAAGAACGATCCTTGTTATGATAATGTATAATGATATGATTTTTCGTCAACAGATTTTGTAATGAGACAATGACGTCACACATCGTTGGAGGGTAGGTTAAGATTTCCTTTCAGATAAATAATACAGAATGGCAAAGTATAAAAATTAATTGTCATCAAATCTTTAAAGGATTATGAAATATGGCCATTTTTAATCACTGTTTGTTCAAAAATCTTGATAGTACAATTTTACACTAATTAAGCGGATTTTTCCAATTTATACGAGTAATTTTTCAACATTTAAAATAGAAATTTCACTATTAAATTGTGCGATTACTCAAGTTTAACGTGTAAATAATTCACACGCTTTTAGTGTGATTTTTTAAAATCACACTACGATGAAAATTAACTACAATAATTGAAGGCAACAGATAACCTACAATTATTGTAGTAAATTTCAACAAAAAATTTTTAGAGTGTAGATTTATTACTTACGGTTCCGATCAGAGTAATATTCTCCATTACAAAAAGAAAGATGTATATGCTTGGTTGATGATTGTTCATAAACGCGAGGTTAACTATCGAATTTGTACTATCGAATTCATTGCTACCTCTAATATTTCTTTTATATTCGTTGAAGTCACCATCACTTTAAATTGATCCGATATATCTGATATTCATGTTCTATTTTTGAGATTTTAAATTATCCCACAATTGTAACGTTTGCTTCAAATTTACGTACTGACTTCCGCTTCAGATCATTAGCAGCCTCAAAGTGATTAAGATGAATTTAAACGGCCTACATTTACTGCACTCTATTTTTAGCCTACATTTCCTAGTCTTATTTTACTGGGCATTGAAACCCGGTCATTTGCTTCTATTTTCATATTAAATGTCGATAAATAGAGTTGGCCTCTCTTTAGCATGTCTTAGCTTGGTGATGTTATGTTATGTTATTGCGGCTGCTAACTCACACTTAGACCGGCGAAGCTAGGTGATCCTCTTCACCACATTTCCTACAGAGTTTAAATCTATTAGATCTACTTATTAAAAATTGATCTTCTGACTTTTGGGATTGTATGCGAATCTATTCAGAGGCGAGTATATTTTGAATTAATGAAGGCACCGATCAAAGATATGTGTGTTGATGTGTATGGTGGATCTATGTACTGTATATGAATAGTACACTGTCATCGTTGCTGAGGCGTACGGGTTGTTGACGTAAGAACAAATCAGTTTCCGACACGAAACAATTCAATTGTTCGTGTCGGATCACTCGATTTTAAACTAAGGTTTTCAGAATTCGAAGTTCTAATAAGATAGTATGGATATTCTAATGTTGTGAGGAGATAAATGTTTAAACTATGTATTGACCAGCAATGACCAGGATGTCACCCAAAATCCAAAAGACAAAATCCAAAAACAAGTTTTTCTAAAAATCCAAACGAAAAAATCCAAGTGGACATAATCCAAAACCCAAAACGACGAAATCCAAATTTTTATTCTTTTTCTTATTCTTCGTCTTAATTTTTGTATTTTTATAAACGAAATATCGAATGAACAAAACAGCGATAGTGCCTTTAAGTTTATATATAATCTGCTCCTACTTGCGGCACGCAGTGTGACATGTTTGGTGTTCCCGGCTCCTACGTCCCCCGAAGTTGAAATCTAAAGCTCCTCGGAGTTATCGAAGCCGTTAGCCTCTACAATTCCAAGTAAAATTATTACAATTTGTAAAATTAATTGCGGATTTTTCTCGGTATTACGGGATTTTGTACTTTCGAGATTTTGTTTGTTTGGGTTCACTTTGGTTTCATTTGACGAGACCCGTTGCTATTATGCTTCTTATATCCTGTTGGTCTTGTGGTTTTGTTTTTAGGATTCCATTTTTAATATTCAGCTCTTTAAAAAATAAATCCAAACTTTGAAAATATTACCGCCCGCGGATTTTTTCAGATTTCTTTTTTGGATTTGGTCTCTTCTGGATTTTGGAAGTTTGGATTTTGACTTTTGGAAGTTTGGATTTTGGCTTTTGGATTATGTCTTTTGGATTATGTCTTTTGGATTTTGTCTTTCGCGATTCTGATGCACAAGCAAAAGGCATATATGTACATATAAACCAATAATTATAACCAATAATTTATAACCAATAATTATATAGTTTATCAGAATCGACAGCAATATTTGACTGAGAACTTATAACTTAATTCGTAATACCAAATATTTTGCAAAATGCTATACGAGATGTTAATAATAAGAAGATTTAAAATCCCTTTTTCTTATTGTTTCCTATTCAAATAAAATTAAACGAAAAACTCAACGTAAATGTATTTTAAATACAAAAACAAAATGTATTGAACCTGCGGCCATATCTCCAAACTAAAACAATCTCTTATTATATCTTCTCTATGATTTCAATTTGTTGATATAAAATTGTTCCTATATATACATAAATTTTTTGTTGTTGGTTCTATGTACATCCACATATATGTATATCCTTCAATCTCCTTCTTGTCCATCTAGAGATCTTATTTGCCTCTAAGAATGATTATGTTTGTATATACATATATGTATGTATACTATATAAAGTATTGTTGTTTCCGCACATAGATACATATATGTACGCTCCCAATTCTACCATTTTGTACTGTAATCTTACAACAGTTTTCCAGTCCCAAAATATATTTTGTTGCTTTGTATAAATCCATATCGCACCCAAAAGTAGTTTGCGTTTGGATTTTTGTTGTTGTTGTTGTTGTATTTATCCTAGATTTTATTTTACCACCAATATATGTATGGGGTTTGGATTAAATGTCAGTTCGCGTTTTACTGCAGAGGCAGGCAGAAAAACAAAATGAAAATACCTTTAACTTATATATATATATGTGTGTATATGTAACATCCATATGTACATACTTTAGATTGAAAAAAAAGAAAAACTTTGGTGGTCTTCAGTTTTTCTTTTTGAATGTTTTATTTTCTATGTTCTATATATGTAACTGCTCGTGTGTACATATGTATCCATTTGACGCAGTAGTAAGTACTTTGTATCTATGTTATTGCTTTTCTTTATATATATCAAAAAGCTTTCCTTCGTATTAATATCTGAATACAACAGACAAAAGTTGTTTTTATTTTTTTCCCAACAAAACATATTATAATTGTGGTTGAATGTGATGAAACGCTGTGATGTTGATTTCATCCCTTTGTTCTTTGTAGAAATGACGATAAATAGATTGTTTGATGTTGAATGTCAAACAGATGAAAATTGATATGAATATAAATTAAAAGTTTATGGATATACCAATTACTTATATATTTATATATTCAAAAGCTTTTCTCAACTTTATAATTCATATTTAAGTACTTATCTTGACCGTTATATGTATAGGCATCACTTTATGTGTTTTGCTTACATGCGGTCGTCGAGTAAATTAATACGAATTTTGGTGACAACATTGATAAAATCGATATATTTAATAACAATTAGCGTGGTGCCAAAATATCATTCAATATATTGTCTGTATATATATATATATATATATACTCTCGCACCATTACGACACCATTTGACTCCGAATTTCCTTTTCTCGTATTTAAAACTCTATAACCGTATAACTTAAGAAATAATGGTCAAAGGGTTATGAAGTTCATATGATATAAATCACAGCTAACTGATTTTTATGTTCAGCATAACCAATTTAATTTTGCCCTCTTGAAATTATACGACATAACTGTATGAAGAAATGGCAACCGAATGTAAGAAAACAATTTGTATTTTTATTTATTATATACGAGTATTATATAGAAATGGAAAATACGAAAATAAAACGTTTTATGTCACGTGAAAATTATTGACAAAAAAAAAAGTTTTCTTTTTATTATTTAGATCGACCATATATCGTTTTATGACAATTTTTAAATACTTAGAATAAAGACTTAATGTTGTAATGGGTATTAAAAATGGTCGGTTTGGGTCACAATGCAAGTGTGAGGTACTCGTATTTTATCCGGAACGTTTGGAGTAATAATTTATTGAAAGGTTGAAAGTTCAACTAGACACTGATCTAGTTATATGAATGTTGGTTTCATACCAATGAAAATAATCAAAAGGGTTATAGATAATATGGGTGCTGTTTCTCCTAGATAGTCTTTAATTGTACATTTATCGATCAATCGTTATTTTTAAAAAAGATCTGTGAGGAAATGAAAGAGGTAAGATGAGGAATCAACAATTAGCGTATATAATTAAAAATATTGATCAAACATTAATAATTTGAGACTGCAGCCACGTCTTTTTCAAACAGAATCATTACCTTAAAGGCTATTTTATTTATTTGTATATTGCTTTTAATTTTGATTAAGAAGGAAAATCGCATATGGAAGCAACATGTAAAAAATTATTACTTCCATTAGGCATAAAAACCTCTTAAATTTTTTAAAGTACAAGCACATTTACAATGGGATGTGCAGCAGGGATCAGACAATATATAAAACAAAATCTTAACAATAAACTTTAAATTAATTTTATAGAGAAATACCTCTAACAAAAAGGATGCATTTAAAGACCTAGAACTATTTCAAGCAGGCAGCAATCGAAGATTGGCGTAATGCAACCTGCTAGATAAAAATTGTTTGAATAACTAATTTGGTTCTTTAGCTTTTAGTAGCTTCCTAATAAAAGCGCAAATCCGAAACCCATAAGAACTAGTTAAACTACAACGAAGAACAAGCCAAGTATAGGGTGATTTATGGTCAAAATTCCTAATTCCGAAAATCCTAATTCCGAGTACAAGCATTAAAATATCTTTTTAGAATAGACATATTTTCCTTAAACATACCAAATAAGACAACACCATAGAGGAAATGCGGAAGGAAATAGGACATAAACATTCTCTTTTTAAACTGACTATCCGTAAACTCTACCACTTTATACAAACAACTAAGTAATCCAAATATCTTTCTACTAACTTTAACTAAATTATCACCCCATGTAAGAGTTTTGTTAAAAACTATTTCCAAATTCCTAACAGTACTTGAAAACGGAATGAGTGACCCATTAAGAGTAATACAAGGAAACGAAAACGTAACTAACGGTTTTTTGTAAATAATAATAGATTGCGATCTACTAGCATTTAAGACAAGTCCATTGGAAACAGACCAATTCTATCTAAATCCACGTTAACCAGAGAAATATTACCAACAATAGAATGCTGATCTAACTTACTATTTCTATAAATTTGGACATCATCAGCAAAAATATGAAACGAGGATTCTATGCCATTAATGTACATAGAAAATGATAAAGGACCAAGTACCGAACCTTGAGGATAATACACTTTCTAAACTCAGAATTTGGTTTTTCACAACTATCTCAAAGGTTTTGGAAATGGAACTTAAAATACTGTCAGGTTTAAATTGGGATAACTCAACAGGATTGCTAATTTTTGGAATTGGAATTATTTTACTGAGTTTCCATTGCTCAGGAAACGAAGAAGAGGTTAAGATATAATTAAAAATGTGTAATAAATATTTTGAGACAACCGGACAAATTCGTTTCACCAATTTTAAACTTACCCTATCAAGACCAGAAGATTCTGATTTAACTTCCCAAATAGGAGACTGTAACTCCTCAAAGAAAATATTAGAAAATGCAAAAGGGCTAGAACCAACCAAAGTTGGATTCGAGCTAATAAAATAGGAATTAATATCCTTAGCTTTGAAATCTAAAATACCATAATTTATAAACCTGCTTAGACCTAGATTTCGAACGTTACGCCAAAAAACCTTAGAAGAAAGAGAGGTATCTAATTTATCCTGGAAAAAAGTACGTTTGTCTGCCTTGACCGATCTTACTACCCTATTGCGAGCTTGTTTGTAGACTAACAATACCTCCGTATCTCCTAATCTTTTCCACAAGCGAAATTTATCTACCCTAAATCTGATTGCATCCATAATTTCTCCAGACATCCATGGAGGAGATTAAGGTTTAATTGTTACTGATTTAAGAGGAACGCAACTATCAAAACTGAATTAATAAATCCATTGAAAAGTTGAATTTGACTAGTAGAGGAATCAAGAAAAAAAAATTTTCCCAAGGAATAGAGCTACAAACTAGTGCTAAATGAGAATCATCTATATTAGAAAAATCCCTAAAACTAAACTTTTTAGGCTCCGCTCGAGAGTAACAATTAGTAGGAAATACTAATAGGTCATGATGAGATCCTAAACCGAGAGATAGTTGATTGAAAAAAGAGATAGAGTTATCGGCGAACGATAAAAGATGCGGTCAATAAGAGAAGAAGCGACACCGTTAGTGGTTGGACATATTCAAATACATTCGAGAGAACATACTATCCTGTAGTACACCGCAGTTGAAGTCATCTGAGATGAATATTTTATCATACTGGCAGGTGAGATACTTAGCTTAATAAAAGTTCAATCTCTAGTAGGGATTTTTAAATTGTGTATAACACCTCTTGCTTGTTATAGGTGGGTTGTACACAGTCCCAAATAAATATCTACGTTTATTAACAAAAATACAAACAAATACGAATTCTAGATCGGAAGCCAACATTCGACAAATAGAAGGAGGTATATTTACAGGTTTATACGACATGTATTTACCTATAAACATACACAGCCCACCATAGCCTAGTTGGGGAAACTACCCTTTCTTTCCTAACTAGATTAAATCCTTCAATGTCCAGAGCTGAGTCTGAGACATTAGAGGGCAAACAAGTATCGGAAAAGCAAAGAATGTCAACTGGTGAACCACAGAAAATGTAACGTATTTCGTCTCAAATTTAATCGTAAATGGTAAAATGCTCGTAAAGTTTTGTAACATCAATCCGGAAGTGATGGAATGTGGCTTCTTTAAATTCCGGGATATGACTTCGATGCTAAAAATATTAAACGACTAGGATTGATACTTTAAGAGCTTTGAAAATTATTGTTTTCTGGCTAACTTTTTCTGTTGAAAATTTCCGATGGTCACAATTTCAACAATTTATGAGAGCATCTTAGTATATTTAATACACTAAACTTCTCGTAGCTTGTTAAATATGTTGTTAAAATTTAAGCACACCACTTTTCTTCGGACTGTTATATTTGTCTATTAAGTTTGGATAAGAAATTTATAGTTATAAAACTCCTATTTTATCTGAGTTAAATGTCAATTTTAAGGAGCAATATTTGATTTGAATTTAAGGGTTTCTGCGTGGTTTACATATATTATTATACATTTTGGGGTACTTAGGGTTTAATGAAGAACCCACAACTCCAACTACTACTATTAAAAAAATAACTGATAGTAGTTTGAATATTAAAAACTAGGCTCATGTTTTCGCAAATGGAGATTACGACGATTTCCTTGTACTGTGGCTTAAGAACTAATCTAAAAAATCAATACCCAATGCGAGGTACTAAACATAATTATAACTCATTAAATAATTGAATAGCGTGCGGATATGAACACATAAACAATTCTGCTTATGGCCACAGGATACAGATAATACCAGTAGTGTCAAGCATAGCCAAATATGAAGTGGATGATCACATTATTGTCTAAATACCCGCAAACACCATGGTGTCCAAAAAACTCTTTTTGAAAATATTTAGTGTAATCTTGTTAACTCTTATACAGGGTGTCCGCCGGGAACGTATACTACTTTGTTTGTTCCCAATTTTTGATTAACTGAAAGAGAATGGATCTTATATTGATGATTGTTTTATTTAATGTCGACAATTATGTATGGAATACAATACCAAATGACGCCTCTGTTAGCCTCACAAATGCGAGCCATTTTGAGCACATTTATCATTACTTTCTCACACATTTCACGTGGTATTTCATTAATTTTATCACGAATATTTTGTTTGAGTTGCTCAAGTCGTTTCTGATTTGTTTGCAGTAGCCTTGCTTTTGAGATATTCCCACAAAAAGAATTTCGGAGCAGTCAAATCAGGCGACCGTGGAGGCTAATCAACATCACCATTTTTTGAAATAACTTGTTGTGAAAATAGGTCTCGCAGTAATTTCATTGTAATCCTGGCTGTATGCGATGTGACACCGTCTTGTTAATCAAGACGTGTTAATCAAGCCCAAAGCATGCAGTTGTGGCATTAAAATGTTTTCAATCATATCACGATATCACTCCCCATTCACAGTTACCGTTACGCCGTTTTCATTTTCAAAGAAGTAAGATCCAATGATTCCTCCTGACCAAATTGCACACCAGACTGTCACTTTTATGGTTTTCCATTGCCCAGAACCGACTGTTCGGTTTATTCACATATTCATTCAAATGAAAATTTGCCTCGTCACTCATTATGATTTTTTCATGGAAATCAGGGTTTTCATGGGCGAGCTGTAACATCCTATTTTAACATCCGTACAGCGGCGTACATGTTTTTTTGGAGGAAGCTCTTGTGTCAACTGAATCTTAAATGGAAACAAATGCAAATCCTTGTGCAAAATTGTGGCTAAATTTGTTCTTTGAAGCTCCTGAGCACGACGTCGAATTGAGGTTGATGGATTGTTTTGAACACTCTCTTGAGCAGCAGTTATGTTTTCAGTCGAGCTTGCGGTACGTTGTGGCACATGCTTGGGCCTATCACTTACAGACCCTCTTTCTTTGAAATCATTCCCTACACGATAAATAGTGCGTTTTGTTGACACGTTGTCTTTCCCAAAAATTTCACGTAACTTTCTCATCGTCACAGTAATCGATGATTGATTTTGATAAAATGTTTTAACGATTAAAACAAGTTGGTTTATCGAATATTTTTCCATAATAAATTTGTCACGTGTCTACTTCACGTCGACCAAATATGAACTGTCAGACTAACGTTTACCAAAATGGCGACAAAACAAAGTAGTATACCTTTCCGGCGGACACTCTGTACATAATAAATCGTGAGATAAAACTATCTTTCTTGGTGGGTATTTTTCAGTAAGCAATCAATACAACTTTGCAAACAGCACTCTATGGTTTATGGAGAAAAATCGCAGAGATTGACCTTTCTGACAGCCAGGCTGATTTAATGGCTATTGTCTTTAATTATGTTCCCTCGAAATTTGTTTGACAAACAATAACTGACCTTGTCAGCATGGGACTGGTATTGGTTCATTACATGTTATACATATATTATAAAAGCTTTTGACACTAATCGAATATAGGGTTGGTTTACAGCAATTGTGATTACTGTTCGTCGTATTCTAGATGCTATGCTATTTAGATTACATGGTTAAATGAGCCAAACCGAAGATTATGTATGTATATCAAGTTATTTGGAACAATCCCATGCTGTTGGCTCACGGCACTCCTGTTCCCTTATTTATCCATCCTACCTTACGACATCATCGTATAATACCATTATGACAGCCTCTAGTTATGACATGGAAGATGAGTTACATTCCAATAGGGGGTCATAGATGTGGCCATTCACATCACCGATTGTAAGCAAATGATGAAAAATCCCTTTTGCATCCTGCCCCTTTCGGGATTCGAAACTGGTACCTCTCGCTCCACCCTTAACCACTGCGTCATTTGGTCGGTTTATATACCACTAACTAGCCTATAGACTGTTAAATATATTATATAAATTTTTCGGATTCTTGGAAAGTACTAAATGTAGACGTATTGATAAGTTTATAAACAATGTTGACTATGTAAATAAAATAGATATAAAGTATACTTCTTTTTAATCAACTTCAACAGTTTTGAATTTCACCAAGGTTTCATTCCATAAGGATGAGTTCGGTACTCTGAGTAATATATGCAGATTTAGTGTGATGATAACTGAAAAACTTAAGATAGTGAGTTTGTTATCCAAAACATAACCCATGGTTCACGATTGTCACTAACCACAGGTATGTAATTTTTCTAACATTGCTTACTACACCAAAATGCGATGCACCAACTATAGAGATTATAATATAATGATCGAAATGTTAAAACCTGGGGTTAATATGATCGACACTCTAGTAGGTGGATTATTGTAATAATAATAGGGTACTCGTTTTACAAGCACTTTGATATGTGCTCTTTATCTTGATGTTCAATTTAAGCCTGGAATCTTATAACTTTAAAAGATGACCTTTTCCAGCCGAACAATTTTGTTCGAAATGCTTTGTAACATTGATTTCTGCGATGTACTCGAAAATTAATCATTACTATCAGTATCTTGTTGAATTTTTTACAGTCATGTCATGGGTACATGGAACCTATTTTGCCTTCATTTTAAGGTAAATATGTTGGTATCGAACTATGTTTAGTTTTATTTATGTCATATTTATGTATGTTTTTAATTTTGCAAATTCTTTAGGCTCCGTAATAATAATACTTATCACTTCTAGAAAATTCTAATTCTTCTACAAAAATAATTTCTATTTCGACATAATCGATAATGTTTATTTGAAATTTGAGAATCAATAACAATGGTTGTTGATCTAGTTTGTCCTTTCTTTGGCTGTCATTCATATCCTACAGTTAAGCTTTTAGTTACTATATATAACATGAAAGACAGCGGTACAGTGGACATGCCAGTTGAAACTCACTTTATGTATATATATATATATATATATATATATATATATATATATATATATATATATATATATATATATATATATAAATATATATATATATAGGTATATATATATATATATATATATATATATATATATATATATATATATATATATATATTTATATTTATATATATATATATATATATATATATATATATATATATATATATATATATATATATATATATATATATAGTATAACTTATACCTGCCAAAGTAAACTATAGGCTTTGAAATATGTAGGAATACTTAAATTTTTGTTGCGAGATCTATTTAGTGTTTCAAATTATCCGACATTTATGATTATCCGAATATCGAATTCTAACGGATAAAATAATTCGGATAATCCGAATATCCGGATAATAACCAAAATTCTATTATAATTATACTCGATGACTTCACGAATTCTATCTTTAAGGTCTTGATCGATTGTGGAGCATTGGCAAAAACCTTATCTTCGACGACTTGGTCCCAAAGAAAAGAATCTAAATGTGATACATTATCAAAAACACATAAATCATAGCTCGGTAACGTAATTCATATATCGTAACAGTTGCATCAGCATCTTTTTGAAAAAGTAAGGTCAAATATCACCGCCAGCTCAAAACCCGCACCAAACAGTGACACGTTGAGGATAGAGAGGCTTTTCAACAATCATTGGATTCTCTGAGACAATTCTGTTTATTAAGGTAGCCTCCGATGTGAAAAGGCCAACCTCATCACTGAAAATGATTCTTCCATGAAGATCCGGATCATTTTGAAGCAATTGAAGGGACTAATCAGCGAATCTACCACGTTTATGGTGATCGACCGGCTTAAGCTCTTGTGATTATTTTAAAAGTCTTAAAACCTAAGTCTTTATGCAAAATACATGAAATTTCCAAAGATTGACCAAACGTCTAATTCCAAAGATCGGCGACAATACAACAAACCTGGGTTTTCTTCAGTACTGCAGGCTACAACAGCAATATTCTCAGTTGTCATTGAGTGACGTACACGGTTTCGATTTTTCAGATCACTAACTGTTCCAACAGTTTAAATTTTTCCACTAGTTCCCATATTGCCAGCCGAGAAAGGTGTTTCACGGCAGCCAAAAAGTGCTTTATTTTTGCGAACTGTGACGATGCTGCAAAAGCGTCACTGAATTCACTGAATCTACTTATAGTTCCTTTACAACTGTTTCAATAGGCGATAAGATATCAATCAACTGTTTTAAAATAAATTCTCTTTGTGTTTTTGGATTGATCCAATTCATTCATAGTTCTATTTACCGGTTCTTTTATTTGATGCCAACATTTGATCCTAGTTATCAAAGCATACCATCGTATTTTGATATGTAACATCAGCAATGGTTTACTCTCCTGTTCATTAACATATCCTTGTAAATTATTATTTTCGGATATCCGGATTGGAAACCCTAGACCTATTGCATTTTGTTGCCATTTCTTTCAATTTTATACATTATGAGGTATATTTTGACAGTACGTATAGCAAATGACTTCTTTGTAACCGTCTTTTAATCTAACGAATTGGTTTTCTGGAGATCTGAACAATTTTGCAGCTTATCAAGACTCCGGTGCATCAAGACTTTTTTTCATATAGTATGCCGCTGTGTCACCTACACATTATGCCAATTTTGCATTATACCAAGCCACATGTGCTCCCACACATCATGCACTTTCCCTTATAGCAAGCCACATGTGCTCCTGCATATCAAGCTTTTTTTATCTCTACCAAGCCTCTGATGTACCGGAATGTCATGCACTTTTTTCTCCCTTCAGGCCGTTTGTGCATCGAAATATCACTTTATTTTGTATCAAAACGATTAAAAATCATAGCTAAATGCAAACATTTGAATAAAAGTATAAAAAATGCATGATGACCCGGTGCACCACGGCGTGTAGGGAGAGAAAAACTGCATCATGTGCTGGTGCTGCAGTGGCTTGCTATAATGGGAAAATGCATTATGTGCTACAGTGGCTTGGTAAAATAAAAAAATGCATGATGTGACAATGCATGATGTGCCGATTTTGTAACAATAGCGTTGGGAAAAATACTATTATCGAACTTATAACTCTTGTTAGAGAACAGGCCATTTATATAGTTGATAATTCTGGCAAATCATTTTTGAGTAAACGTTAAACTCTCCTTATATTTAAAATAATTACTTACCAAGATGAGCTTAAAAATTTTATTTTCGAAAACCAAGAGTTTATAGGAAATTCATAATTTTGAGCTAATAATTCATAATTCATAAATAGCCGTTTTCTAATCTTGTGCTCTATGTTTTTATATTTTCTTTCAAATCTAAACTAGTTTTTAAAAATGATAAAATTTATTTTTGATTGGGATAACTCCGATTGGGTTGAACGAAGTGATTTTAAGTTTGAAGTTAATTCACTTATTCATTGATTTCTTACATCCTTTTTTTCATGCAGGTGTTTATATTTATTGAGCCGTTCGGCTTTTGAACAAACAAAAATAAAATCATCGCAAAAATTTATTCAATTTACTCTTTCCTTCCCACACATAAAAAAAAAAACTTTATGATGAAAAGAAAATTGTTTGTCCAACTTTTCCTTTTTTTTTATTATTTTTATTTCAGTTGTTTTATTATTTTTGCAGTTAATAAAAACGAGAAAAATCCTAATTTTATTTCCTTTTTTATTATACATATATTCATTTAGTTTGTTAGTTATATGATATATGAAAATCTATAAAATATTACCAAATCATAAAAAAAATCGTTTCGTTTTTCCGCGGATATGTGGATATTTTTCATGTACTTCATATCTTCCCCCCGGTCAATGCTCAGCCATGTATACGTGCATGTATGTATATGTATATAGAGCTTTCTATCTTGAATTATATATCAACTTTCTTTTATTCCTCTTATACAATTTTTCTTCTTCAGTCCGTGTATAGATAGATGTACGATGAATTTTATATATTTATGTATATATACATATATATAATCACGTGTCCTCTTTTGGTCATGATGTATACAAAAACGAAGAAAAAAATGACCGTACATATATACCGTCGTTTCTATATGTATATATAGCTATATAGAGAGCTATATGTACGTACATTTTCAGCTTATACCTTCTGCGTTCGGTCAAGTTTCAAAATATTGATCCAAGTATTTCTCAATATATGTATATACATACGACGATATATATGTAGTATGTATATACATATATAGGTACATAATAATGCTGTTCGCGAGAATCGGGGTGGTATTTTCCTTTTTCTTTTTATTTGAGAAATGAAAATGGATATAAAGAAGGAGGAATGATCATCATGTGGATGATGATGACGACGACGGTGATGTTATTGATGATGATGGTGTATGTTTGTGTGAATATATTTTCTTTTCTTCGTCTAACGCAAATACTGCACGAATATACATATATATATATATATATAGAATGAGTTGGAGATTTTATACTTCACAAAACGAAAATTTCTCGAATTTGTATTTTAGATTTGAAAAATAAAATTTGTGCAGTGTGAGTTTCGATTAATCCATGGCAGTAGCAAACAACGTAAAATAATAGCTTTATACATATATACCACCAACATGATTGTCCATCAATTCGCCATTTTTCACCATCACCCCACACCGAGATACAAAAGAAAACCCCCCCGCTTATATTTGTTATTTTCCTCTCTTAGTTTTTCATTTTTATTTTTTGCTTGCTTGCTATTCTTTTTCTTATGGACACCCGTCGTTTTGCTGTTTGTCGCGTATGTTGTGTATATATATGGATGTATGTATATACGGTATAAGACAGACAAGGGTCAAAACGACGGGATGTATATACGAACATATATAGCATATAGCATCAGTAAGTATTTCTATTTTTTAGGGTTGTTGTAACAAATTTTCTTTTTTTTTTCATTATATTTGAATTTAGCAAATTCATCGCGTTTGGGTTACACAAAAAAAAAAACGAAAAGTTTTTAAATTTAGAAAATTAAATTAATTTTTTAGTTGACAGTTTTTCTTCTTGGTTTTTGTTTTTCCTACATACGCTGTATATACACACATATGTAACTTAAAATAGAAATTAAATTGCATAAATGTTAATGAAAGTGGTGGAAACGAACACAGGGTTGGTGTTAGGTTCGTTATCTCTCAATTGTGACTCGTTGATTAACATTATAATCAACAGTGCGGTGTAGCCATAAATATAAGAAATTTAATCAATATTCTGGTCATGTATTAATGTCTTCAAGGGTTACGATTTCTGTGCCAAACATCATTTCTGCAGCATCTTTTTCAAAAAGTCTCTTTCTAAAACTAGAGCTCGTATTTTTGTTTCTAAAAGTTTGCGTTATTCGCAACAAATTTATTTAGCCTTAGTCTTCATGCATTACATGTGACTCCATTGAGCGAATAGATGGAACAATGATAAACATTTTCCTCTTATACAAGGCTGCAACGCTTCGAATTAAATCTATAGGAAAGGAGGTGATTGATATCAATTTGTTGCTTGATTGCCTTAGTGATTCAATGTTATATTTAAGATTTATAGATACGTTAACGCGAATTAGTATGAAAAAATCATTGATTTGCAATGCGGGATCGATAGTGGTAGTGATTAAAGTGAACTTCTTATAAGATATCAACCGATTAAAACAAAAATAATTGATTTTTTATCGCAACTCGACCCTGTTGTCGCTGCCGGAACAAATTTCAGTAACCTCTCCTAATGCCTAGTGAGGGTGTGATCTTAAAATAATATGGTATTGTCAATCTTTACCATTTTCTCGCTCCTTGTCATTTTCATTCTTGTTGAAGATTATTTAAATCAATACTAGTCTTTGTTAATGGTTTGGCAGTTTCTACTTAGAAAGATGGTAGCTATCCCATTATCTGCTTGGTTGGTCAATTATTACTGCACATATGATGATTTCTCAAACCATTTAGTTGGTTATATTTCAACCTTTTACAAAAAAACTGTATCATTTTATTTAAGGATTGGTTACTCGGCAAAGCAATGGGGTGACTTGCAGAATAAGGTACGGGGGAACATTCTCCAATGCGATGAGAAATGATTGTCTTGTAGCCACGTTCGATGGCATGTCTTTTGATTGAACATGTGTAATCGATGATAACAATTTAAAATGGATGATCTTCTTAAACTGTTGTTTCTAAATTACCAGACTAAGGCGCAGAACATAATTTCAAACTTCGAAGAGATACAATAAATTTTTACCCTTGCAAATTTTTTACTCACAATATAAAATTACAAAATAATCATAAAATTTAATCATAGAACTATATGAACTATTTACGAGCTCTAAGAAATGATAGAAAACAGATCGACTCAATCCTATAAGAATATAATGCTTCTGTAAGTTGGAAGAAGGCTAAGTTAAAGGTGATCTATTCTCTTCATTATATGTATTTCGATTTTTGGCTCTCATCCTTCAGTACGAAAACCACTTCATAGCTTTCCTAAACATTTATATTAAAATATTGTTGCGATTTAGAAGCTTACAATCTACGTTTGCTTCTACTTTGAGTCACCGTTTACTTACATATACTCGTATGCTATGTTATCTCCTCAAAGAAGTATTCTGGATTTTGTTTTTGAACTATATTAATGCTTAAATATACCTCACATTTCCGAACTACGATTTTTCGAAGTGGAGAGAAGTTAGTCTAGAAGGCATGGCAAATTCTGCCTATATTTTCTTTAACTATGCGGTATCGCATTTTCGGTTCTTATTCAGATTCTACTCAACTGAAATCTCGAGAAAGGATTTTTCTCCACTTAGTGGAAGCTTAGGTTTTTGTATTATTTCAGTTTTAAATCTTTTGCTTAATAAATTGTTGTAATATCAGAGTTTACACCTGAACCCTCCCAGAGAAGGATTTTCAATCAAAAATGGTTGAACTTTAGATTATTCTTATAAAGGATGTTGGTCTTTTTTTCCTATTTTAATTCAATCTAACTCGTGGTTTCGAATTTCTAATTCTTAATTTTTAAGTCAAAGGATTTCAAATAATATATTTATTTTCATTACGCCAATCACCTGCAGATGCAATGTTCCCTGCTTATATTCTATCAATATTTTGCCATAATAATGTATGTTGATAATATATTGAGACCCTCATCCTAACAAGTTTTGTGAGAATCTTCGATTCTGTATCTGATTACAACAAAATTCGACTCGATGGAATGATAGTCCGAAATTTGCGACTTCATAAAACACAAAACTAAGTGTTCCTAACTCAACAAGAGTATGGATTTCCTTTTTTCTAGTTTTTCATCCTTATCACAATTTCGACAATTTTAAATACGAATAACCCCATGACCCTCACTATAAGTTTCCTGCAAATAAATTGACTCAATATATCTCGAACTTAAAAAAAAAAAAAAAAAATTAAACTGATTACAGAGACTCGAGTTCCTTTCAAATCCACAACTCAGATTTTCGTATTGTAGTGAAACAACATACAAGAAAATGTAAAGTAATTTATTTATGTACAATCATTATAGAGAGAAAAACTTATCCACAGCAGATATTATATGTGACATGACATAACGATATTTTTCTTAAGATAAACATTTGTAAAATATTCTTGTATGTAATTTTATTTTATTTTACTTTTCGTATAATAATATCTATCTACTAAAATTTTTTCGTCTTAAGATGGAAAATATATAGCTCTGTATGTATATTATATATTCCAATTTTTTTTTTTTATTCAAAGTACATCCACTATCCATTCGGTATCCTTTCTTTATTTTTTTTTCCACCATCTTTTCCAATTTTTGCAAATAATATTCTTAAATTCACCCATATATAAGAAGGCGAAGAACACGAATAAGAAGAATCAAATGGATAAAAAAAAAGAAAAGCACATCAATGTACAACACACACGGACATATCAAGATAGATGGAAAGAAATTTGTTGTACTGAAAAAAAAACGAGAAAATTGTTCGCATGACAATGACCCATCTCATCTCGTCACAAACAAAAATTGTATTTCCATTGTCCTGAAGGGAAAATCTTTCCACACGCGTTACTTTTTTTTTTCGTCCAAAGAAGCAAAAAAAAAATATATAAAAGGAAAGTTGTTGGGAAAAACGAAAATATATTAAGAAAACAAGGTGTTCAATTTTTTCGATTTTCATTATACGTTGAATTAATAAATTTCAAATGTGTTCACGTCGATGCTACACTACGTTCATTTGCTGCAGGGATCACGATTATATTGTTTTTGTACTTGAGCACGACCAAATTATAAATATACATTTATCGTGGAAAACCCTGTATATATGTTAGGTCAAATTAAAATAATTCTCGCGATTCTGACCGTTTCTCGTATACACATATACACATTGTTCGTCTTCTTTATATATTTTCTGCCAAATCAGTAGAGTAGTGTTGGGTCCAATAAAATAAAATAAAAATTTCTCATTTATATGGATTTTATGTGTGATGTCCCACAAAGGAAAAAAAAACTGACGCAGCTTTAAGAAGGTGGCATTTTCTTTGGTGGTGGGTGGCATGTGGAGCAGCAAGAAAAAAAATGTAATGTCCAGTGGATATATACAGCGATGGATATATACATATAGTTATACAATATATACACAAACACAAATGTACTGATATATAGAAATATGTGTACATATATATATGGTACGTATAGAGAGATTTTCCATCCAACAATGAGGGTTGAATATAGAAAAGATGAAAAGTCTAAGAATTGAACTGGTATTTTTATTTTATTTCAATTTTTTATTCTGTGTATAAAACGCGATGACGGTGACCAAAAGGGAGATTGTGTTTGATAGAATTTTGCCATTCGTATATTCCGAAAAACGAGCTGGATAACAACAAAAAAAATGAAAATGAGGGTTTGCTCTGAAATGGATGGGTTGAAAATCGAAAAAAAAAAAAATCAGAAAATAGAAAACGGAATTTGATGTGATGGAAATGTACGACGAGTATATATAGTTTGTAGTTGGAGTTAAATGGAGGTGAAAAATAAAATAAAAAGAAAAATGAGAAGATTTCGATGGTATATATGGACGTATTTCAAACGAGATTCTCGCGTCGTATTTTTTTTTTATTCTTCAACATTGCTGCTAAAAAACAACCGAGGGTTGTTTATGTCGTTTAAAAGAAAATTCCACATGGTGTGAGATTATATTGAAAGCTGGAAATGATTGGAAATAGGTTTTTTCCCAGCTATCCTTCGATTTTTCTTTTTATTTATTTTAACGTTATGTGTGTGTATATATGGATATATGTATGTATGTGTGTGTGTGTTGGAGTGTGGGTGTGTTTGTGTTATGGAACCAGATGAACAAAAGGAAATGTTCGAAGAGATTTTTCTGTTTTGATACAATTTTCAAGCGTTTTGTTGTTTTAAATTGATTTTGGAAAATAAATTTCTATTTTTCCTCCAAATTTTGATTAAATTTCAAATGTTTTTTTCATGAATTTTAATTTATATTTATATCATTTATCATTCAATTATCGGCTATCAAATATTTTTACAATTAACTTTGGTGTCTAATAATCCACAGTTTAATATTAATTTAATACTTTACATCGTACATATGGTTGACCTTTGCAACACTTCTAAATATCTCAATCTTCTATATATCTATAAGTTTAAGGCAGCTATCAACCATTACTTAAACGATCGCGCGTAGGATGCAGAAGCTCTGACAGTTACAAGGAGCTAGGTAGTCTAAAAGTCCGACCTGCACCCAAATAAAACTAAACGTAAAAAAAACAGCAAACCAATACATTATTTGACTAATCCATCTAGTTTGTTCATTACATTGATTTTTTATAACACCTTCTATGTACTACCACAACGACCATCCTTCTTGATCAACCACTAATCAATCTATATCTCCACCTCATCAAAGGTGGTATTTCTATAAGCCTCTTTGTTAAAGTTTTGGCTCCGTTTCTTAACCACTGTTGATATGTGAATTAGCTCAATCTTAAGAAACAGCTTTAACCATTGCTCCATTTGATCGCTAAGTAATTGAATTACAAGAGATAAAATAAATTTTCATCTCATCCATCAGAAAGAGAAAAGCCTAACGGGACCTTACCTCCTTAAGAAATTCGATCGTGGTTAGGTATTTTTGTTACTCAATATACAGAGTTTAAGCTATTTATAAGGACTATCCATATCATAGGAAATCTCTCACACAGTTCCAGTTTTGTTTGTTCCGCGACTATAAACTTGGTTTGATGGTGTCATATGACGAGCGTATAAAACACACCCAACTATCTTATATAAGTGATGGTTTTATGATTTCGTGTGCATCAAAATTAAAATAAACTCAAAATGCCATTGCCATAATGTAATGAAAACAACTATGCTGTTTTATGCTAAATTGGCCGATTGAACTTTTTAAAGTATAAACTTACTGAATGGATTTAATTGGTCCTTTGAAGGATAATCGATGATTGACCAATTCAAACTCTGCTGTATTGGCTGGTCGGTCTATGAGTTTTTCATTTTGTTAGTGTAGAGGATGAAGTATTTAGCACCTGTTGGGATCCGATAGTTTAACCTCCCACTCCAAGGGAAACAGCTTCAACCACTGAGCCATTTGGTCTGTAGATTATTTGTCAATGGTAAAGCTTTATTGGCCAGACCAATTCACAGGCGCGTGGAAATAATTGGTACTCGCGAATTTACTTTCAAGATATGTCGTCATAATATTCACGTATAGGGGGATTAACTATGACATCACTAAATACATTTGTATGGAAATATTTATAGATAACACATAGAGCGCCCACGTTCCGTCGATTGGAAAGAGTAACGAGGGAGTAGAGTTTTAATGTATTACTAATTTACGGTGTTCTTATATTAGCACTTGTTCATGTGCAGCGAAGTACATTTTAGGACCTCCAACCCAAATATAAGATTTATATTTCTACCGAGGCCTTTAAATGGAACATTTTAATGATCTTCAAAGCGTTTTAAAAAAAATTACATCGTCGTTCAAACAGGGTTTGCACATATATTTTGTTACTACAGTTGCTTTCCTTATTTGAACGGCCCATAGGATGATTTTAGTTAATGTAATGTCAAGCATGTTGACCAAATTGAATTTAGTAGGGTTGATTCAACCCTGTTACGCACGCTCAAATTGAGAATATCGATAAATTATACCAGTTTATACGAGTTCTTTCCGCGACAACATCGTTTCCCTATATGACTAGGAATTGAAATGAAATTATGAAGAAAGGATATGCTATGATATCCAAATACAGTAAAACCTGTACAAGTGACCACCTGGTTAAACTGACCACTTGCCTTAATTGACCAAATTTAAAAAGTCCCGATAAAAAAGTTCATAATTATATAAATTTTTTTCGTATAAAGTGACCATTTGCCTATTGTGACCATTGACCACTTTCTGAACAACTATTAAATTTATTTAAAAGGAATATATATCCCTTAAAGTGACCAAAAATATCATGGTAATTGGGGAATCCCAATATTGGATTTTTTATTTTGTCTCTTTTTGTAGTTCTGTTTTACATTTTACTTTAGTTTATCACAATTTATTGTACAGAACAGTAGTATCGCAACGTGCACTATAGTTTAAGGTTAAATTAAAAAGAAATTACATTAACTACAACTTTTTTGGATAACATTTGTTTACGATTTATGGCATTAAATCGTAAGGTAATTATGCCACCAATTAATATGTGAAACTTTTTTTACACTGCAATACTTTATTATTTAATTTTATTACGATTTGTAGATGGCACCAACGAGTAAAAAATATAAAGAACTTGATCTTCAAGAAAAAGTTGAATTATTGAAGTTTTTAGAAATACATAGCGAGCGTCAAACTGCGGATAAGTTCGGAGTGAGTAAAACCACTGTCAATAATATAAAAAAAAAGAAAAACGATATTCTTAACCGTATCGAACACGAATCAATGGAGCTATCTCGCAAAAGACGAGCAACAGAATTCGAGGAAATTAACGTTCTGACTTTAAACTGGTTTAGAAAGATGCGAGGTTTGAATGCTCGAATTTCTGGACCAATGTTGCAGGAAATTGCTTTAAAGTTTGCAAGAGAATTGAAACTAACCCATTTCAAAGCATCATCAGGCTGGCTAGATAGTTTTAAGAAACGGAACCAAATTTCTCAGAAAATATTATCAGGAGACTCTAACGAAATTAATGAAGAAACTGTTATTAATTTTCGAAATCGGTTTTCAGAATTTTCAGCCGGATTTACATTGGATAATATTTTTAATGCAGATGAATGTGGTTTGTTTTATAGAGCAATGCCTGACCGGGCACTCGTAATGAAAGGCGACCCATGTAAAAGTGGCAAACAATCCAAAGAACGACTCACAATTCTGCTTGCAGCAAGTGCAACAGGCGAAAAATTAACACCATTGGTAATAGGGAAATCGAAAAAACCTAGATGCTTTAAAAACATTACCTGCAATAACTTACCTATTTTATGGAGAGCAAATAAAACCGCTTGGATGACCTCAGAATTATTTACTGAGTGGTTACAAATTGTGAACAAAAAAATGAAAAAAGAGCGGCGCCACATACTAGTAACAATCGATAACTGTCCTGCTCATCCAAACATCGAAAATTTGACCAACGTAACCTTAAAATTTTTACCACCAAATTCAACATCAAGTTTACAACCACTGGACCAAGGAATTATAAAAAATTTTAAAGCATTTTACAGAAAACTACTTTTTACGAATATAATATCAAAATCGGATATAACTACGCTGCAATCGGTTTCGCATGTGGCATCAAAAATTAATGTTCTTGATGCCGTCCTATGGATATCAGAAGCGTGGAACAAGGTAACAGCACAAACCATATCAAAGTGTTTTATTAAAGCTGGATTTACTAGCAACAACGAACAAAATTCAAGTAATGATCTGGAAGAAATTGAAGAGGAAATTATATTACCTTCTGTAGAATCATTCGATATGATTGATTTCATTGAGTGTGATAAAGATACAGCGGTTTGGGAACATATTAATCCGTCTGAAATATTTAATTCAGTTCTGAATGAGAATGTTGCACAAAATGATCCTGATAAAAGTGATGATAGTAACTGCGGTATTGAAATTTCAGCAGTTTTACAAGAAGACGAACCTACATTAACTGAAGAAGAAGTTTCTGAAATGTTGGATAAAATTACAAATCGTTTTGCTAAAGAAAAATGCCCGAAACTGTTGATTCCTCTATATCAAGCCAAAACTCTTGTAGCTGATATGATATGCCAAAAACGTCAGCATACCGTTCAAACGAAACTGGACAGCTTCTTTACGAAAAAAAAATCGTGAACTCATATTTGATGTTTAGAATTATAATTTTTTTAAGTTTGTGAAATGTGTTTTTATGGTTGTGAAATATGGTGAATTTTGTTATATGCATACGTATATGTAAAAACATATATTTAAATAAAGAATTGAAACGATTAATGCATTTTTGTAGTTAGTATAATTCCCTTATATGTACATGTTTAGTGTAATTGTTTCTTACTCACACTTAAAACCACTAACAATTTTTTTATAGTGACCACTTGCTAAAAGTGACCAATTCCAGTCAATCCCGTCGGTGGTCACTTTAAGCAGGTTCTACTGTATATTGAATAATCATATACAAATGTATTGAATTGAGAGTTATCGCTGGAAGACCATTAATAATTTTTTTTTAATATATTGAAGAATGGATGGATTCTTGTGGAATACCAGGGTTTATTAAGTGAGGAGAGAATGTTGCATCCACCGCTACAACTTCGTAAATATTGAATTTTGTAGAATAAAAAATAAATATAATCTATGGCCCTTACCACGTCTCAACTGAGACCTTATGAACCATTTTAACGATTGGTGCACATCGGAGGTGGTCAGCCCAACGAATTTTGTAGAATAATCACTTTGTATCCGAGTAAATTTATAACCTATGATGAGCATTGCTGTCACGAATATTTGAGATCTGGTAAAGAGCACAGAGAAAGAGAGAATGCCTTGAAACCTGAATTACAAATTCAGGTTTCAAGGCATTCTCTCTTTCTCTTCAAACCTGAACCTATAAATAAGTGATGACATCGTTCAAGATTCGGCCTAAAAAGATAAGAACAGAATAAGGATTATTATTGCGAATATTAATGACCAATCCTCTGTGGTGAGGGGTCAAGAATGTCAACGGCTGAAGTAAAATCTGAATGTCGAATTTGAGTCTCGGTGAGAAGAAATTATAATTGGTTTCGTGAAAGCTATATGATTTTTACTGTTGAAAAATTGGATATAATTTGATGCTAGGTCAGAAGCTGCCAAAGGTTGACCATCCATTAGTACTTTGTTGCTCTAGTGATCCTTTAATAAAAGGAGAGCCCTTCTTATAGTCTTTTTCCAACACCTGTTAAGTTTGCCAGATGATGAGGATAGATTTGAACTGCTTTTTATTCTTTTTGGATTTCCTCTACAGGTTCTTATCACTTTTTTTATATGTAATGATTTAGCATACGAAAAAATTTCTATATTAGCCGTAAGCACAAGAATCATATGTATAAAGAGTTTGTTAAAAATAAATATGTACTGTTCATTTGGGAGTAGTTGCGAATCGTTGCACTACCAATTTACAGAATCCTTATTTATAAGCAGCTATATGCTATCATAAGATGTTCAACCCAGTGTTTATATTGAAGAATATGTTCTAAATGATTTTTAACACAACTATAATTGAACTCCTCCAGTATAATTATAATGTAAGTCTTCAGAATCGATTACAAAACTCGATTGAGGAAAGATTTTGTAGTATTCCATCGTTCGTTTTTCGAAAACCTTGACTGTATGTGACAGATAGTCGAAAAGTATATTTTAATGGTGCGTATTATGATTAAAATATCCTTGAAAAGTATTAAAATAACACTAAATTTTAGAACATAGCAGACTTTGTTGTTGCTATAGGATAAATATTTTCTCATCCACCTCCAGAGTTTTTGGACTAGGATTATATCGAATCTGTCTGGAGCTTCCCTTCATGCTATCGAGTTCTCACTAAAACTCTAGATCTCTTAGTAACTGGTATTCAAAATAAGTTTCATTTTGAACCGCACTTTCAATTAAAACTTTATCCCAGTTAGAATATTTTTAGTGACGTAAGTTCTGGATGTGGCTAAAATAGATAGCTCACCCGCTCAGAACATTAAGACTTTGAAACCAGGCCACCGAAGGTAGACGTACGTACTGATTTGTGAACTTTGATTGATTAGTTTGAAATTTATGTCTGAATTGCCATTTTAGGCCAGTTATACATTTGTCGAAAAATGCTTATGTTATGCGTATCCCACTTGGTTAACCATGATGATGGTTATTTAAACTAAGCCGAAACTCAATTTTGGTTTAAAACCGGATACCAAATTTAGCGGTATTGTTATACAAATGGATGGTAGAAAATCAAACTACAAATTTATGTGTTTTATGTTATTGTCTTGACAGATAGTATGTATCCTCTGTAGTTGGACCTGAACCATTTTGTATTAGATTAAGCACAAATAATGCTGGTCGATCTTCAAAAATTGAGCTTTGTCGGTCTGATCTTTTCGGATTATCTTGTTATAACAGTTTATGGGAAACACGTGGATATGTATTTCAACTTGTTCAAATTTTTGTTAGAGATCTAGTACTGGTCTCATTGTCTTTCTTTATTCTTTTAAAAGTGTGGGTTCTAGTTCATGGCAATCTTGAAAGAAATACGATACCTTTCTCTTCGCTAATAGCTGACTCTAAAATTTATTGGTTTCCGGTTGTTCAAATATCTTGAATATTTATAACAAATTGTAAAAGTTGAAAAACAATAGTGGACTAGTTCTCTCTTAATCAAAGCTCGACCAGTTTTACTTTAACTTCAAAGCATCGACTAGACGTAGCTCGGGAGGTATTGTTTGGTATGACTCACTATTGTATTGACTATTTGGAACTATCCTGCTTTTGATAGAGCAAAGTTATAAATATTGAACTTATCATCCGATCAATTTCATCTAGATGCATCCAAGCAAATATTTTAGTTGCTATGTACTCCCGGTTGTAGCTTAATGGTTAAGAGAGTTTCTCATCACGCTGCGGTCTCGAGTTCGATTCTCGCCGTTGTCCAAAAATTAACATGCCACCGGATGACATAAAATGCGGTTGTGTGTAAAAACATTCGTTGGGCTGACCACCTACAATGTGCACCAATCGTTAAAATGGTTCGTAAGGTCTCAGTGAGACGCGGTAAGGGCCGTTTACGGCATCTAAGCCATAGATTATTTATGTACTCCCAAAATCTCTATGATCCCCAATAAATCACTTACTAGTTCGGTATCTATCATTACAACTGCTACGGTAGTTGTAGTGATACATTCCGAGTTTGAAAAATTTATTTATTTATTTTTCAGATGAAAAATTTATATAACTAATCACTATATAATTATTAATGATAATGATCTTTAGCGGTGATTATTTCTTCTTTAAATCTACTGTAGTAGTCATTGACTACTAAAAGATAATGCCCAGAAGGAAACGAACCACAAAAATCAATAGTTATTTCGTTCCAGTGTGTTGTTGGATATTTTCTGTTGGAAGTCTTACTGAACCCATGACAACCCTTTACGTAATCCTGATATAAAGGATTTTCGGCCACCATGCATTCTGCCTAATAGTTCGTTTCATTATTTCTACTCCTCGATGTCCTTCGTGACCAATTTTCAGCAACTGCTTTCTGATAACGCAAGGAACAAGAATCTTTATATCTCGCAATAATATATTTTCATAGAAACAGTATTTCATTTTGAATGGTCGATACTGTTGAATGATGAATTTCTGAATGATCCCGAAAATATGTATCGATTTCGTAGATCGATATTGCTTTAGACTGTGCTTCAACAATTGTGTTAATGAATCATTCCGTTGGTTCATCAAAAAGGTTTTTTGATTTTATCGAAGGCACTGGCAAGCGAGAAAGAGGATCCGCTATGTTGTATTTCCCCGGTTTGTATACTAGTCGGAAATTATAGACCTGCAATCGTAACACCCATCTTTCCACTCTTGCACAGGGTTTGTGTTTCGGGTTGAAAATAAACTGTAACGGTTTATGATCCGTGACAAATTTTCTAATAGCCATCGCTTCTTTTTCTGTTATGTGATATTTCCGTTCGCGATCAATTAAGCTGCGATGGCCGTATGCGATTATTCTCGGACCACTACAAGCACTTTGACACAGAACCGCTCCTACTAAGCTGGCGTCAGCTATTACATGAACGGAGCATAGAACCCTAGTAGATAGTCACTTGTGAGTGCTTCGTTTAGCGTTTAAAACGACTTTGATTGTGATTCTATCCACTCAAATTTATTTAATTTGATAAGTTCACGGCGTGGAAAAGTTTTTGTTGCAACGTCGGGTATGAATCTAGAAACATAGTTAATTAATCCCAAGAAACTTCTAATTTCCTCCAATGTTTCCGGTTGTCTGAATTGTTGTACGGCTTCGATTTTGGATCTGGTAGGCTTAACTCCATTTTTGGATATATCGTGTCCTAAATATTCTATTACATTGTTTATTTTTCACTTACTTTCAGTAAACGCGACATCATATTTTGCAAGACGCTTTTTTCACAATTTGAAGTCGATCATCATGCTCGCTTTCGGTTGTTCCATATATCATAATGTCGTCAATATAAACACAAATTCCATCACATCCGTGCAGGACATTTTCGATCGTTTTCTGAAATAGTTCCGACGCACAGCTGATACCGAACATTAAGCGTTTATAACGGAAGAGAAGCCGTTGGTCACAAACGTCGTATAAATTGTTGCGAAGCTGGCTTTATCAAAACCTGGTGAAATGTCTGTTTTATATCGAGACTTGAGAAAAAATTGGCCTTATTTAATTTGTTTAACAGTTCCTCGACTGTTGGCATAGGATTTTTTTGTCTAAGTACTGCTTTATTAGCCTTTCGCATATCTACCCAAATCCGTATATCGTTGTTTGATTTGGTTATATCAACCATAGGCGAGACCCAACCAGTATGCTTATCGACAGGTTCAATGACATCATTTTATAATAATTCAATTTTGTCGTTTACTTTGTCTTCGAGAGGAATCAGTATAAGTCGGTAAAGCTGGTTAATAGGAGTCACCGATTTATCGATTGGTATGTCGATTTCGATTCACTTTATACAAGACAACTTGTTTAAATTCATACTATGTGATAGATTAAAAATATTTAATCCGATTTTAAGGACTCCCAATTTGATTGGGAGTATATATATATATATATATATATATATATATATATATATATATATATATATATATATATATATATATAGATAGATAGATAGATAGATACATATATATATTTATATATACATATATATATATATATATATATATATATATATATATATATATATATATATATATATATATATATATATATATATATATAATATATATATATATATATATATATATATATATATATATATATATATATATTTATTTATTTATTTATATATACGTGTACTCATACAAATTTGCAATTTGCATACAATCTACGCGTTCCTTTATTTTAGATGTATACAATTTATACTTTTGGTGCATACAATTTATGCATGATTTTCGAATACTCATATTCATATTGCATACAGTAGTAAGTATATGCGTTTAGACAAACATTGTAATTTCCAAATGAGTTTATGTCATTTTCAAAATTTCTTGTTTGTCTTTCACTCCTACCTTAGGTTTTCTTGTTGATATATTTACTTATATAGTGATTTTTTTTATCCTCGTCACCAATGTTGAGTTATGGATTAAATAAAATGCTTTTAAATTAATAATTCGAGTAAACGTTAAGGCTCTATTCCACGAAAAAAAAAATTGACTGTCAGTAAATATTAAAATGAGACAATAATATAGATTTTATAGAAGTGTAAGTGAAACAGAAAGCTATCTCAGTCAAACTTGACTGGACAAATATTTGTGTTTGTGGTAGTGTGACTGCCATAAAAAATATAAAATTGAATACTTTTTATTGCAGTCACACTCAGCATTCTACATATAATTTGTGTAAGACAAGAAATTTTTTTCGCACACAACCAATTTTATAGTCAAGGGTCAAATAGTCCATATATTAAGTTGGTAAAATTACAAATGAATTGAAATAAAAATCATATTTGTTTAGCATTGTGATATTTAATAATACATTTTAATTCAAAATTTAAAAAAACTCCAAGAATGAATAATTAATGATTTTTTTGATTATGGTTTCTTCAAAATTCTGCTATAATTCGCTATAGATAAATAAATAAACAATAATGTTGTCTTTGTCTTTTAGTTGGAGTTTTATAAATAGTTTCGCCTGTACTCTCTAGCATCTAGGTTTTTATTGTTTTTCCATTAGCCTACTATAAAATATATACATATTTAAGAGTTACCATAGTAACAATTAATCCAGTAAACCACTACAGGAGGAATTCTCAGATCATTCATTTATACCTTACTGGTTGCTGTTACAAACATAGTTTTCTTAAATTAGTAAGGACTGACTAATGGGTGAGCAAGTGTGAGAATTTCTTATCCGTCTGTCAGTTCTAAACCTATTGGTTATATCAAAGCTTTTGCAACGGCCAAACGATGGTTAACTCGATTCAAAAGGAAATGAAGTGTCGAATAATCAACGGTAACCTGAGTGATCTCTTAATTTTTGATGACACCAAATTACATTTCACCTTGTGTTGAATGTGTAATATAATGTATTCAAAATAAAAATCCTGTCCACCTTCAATCTAACAAAACAACAACCTAATTAAAAAATCTGGTAATTATAGTCGCCTTTTATCTTTTATTAAAATAATTATCCCATTTAATTTACCACCCGCAATTTTTTTTTTAATTTTATTTTTTTTATTTCCACTCTCTCGTTCTCTGTGTGTGTGTGTATAATTTTAATAAGAACAACAAAACGAGGAAAACGAAGAGCGCACCAGAAAAATAAAAATTCATTTCCCATGTGAAAAATTGTGAAGTAAACACGACGAGAAAGAAAAACATAAAATACGAAAGCAACGAAAATCCAAAACAACGGTTTGAATTAAGTATTTTGTGTGAGTTTAAATCTTTAATCGAAATTGAAAAACAAGAAGACGAGCAGTATAAGAAAATAAACAGTTGTTTAGTAAATATTTTATAGAAAACAAACGGATTTTTTTTTTGTTTTATTATGAAATGCGAAAATAGAAAATTGAGATTGATTAAAACAAATTGATTAAAAAAAAAGCACAAGACGATTGGGCGAGCAGCGTGTGACGAGTAACAATAAAATCCAGCGAAGATTTCGTTGTCGTCGTTGTTTTCACTTTTGGCAAAATGTTAAATATAAATACAACAAAAAAAAACAATTAATTGAATTTGATTTCATAAAATGAACTGTGACTTAATATTATGTATTAAAAGACGTCGTCGATTAAGAAAACAAAGAAGCAGGAATTTTAATTTAAATAATAACCAACATATACACCGTATACACAGTGAAAAGCTATAAATGAAAATTTCTCAATCAAGAAAATAAGTCGATATCTATATAAACATTTCACACTGTGTCGTAATTTTCCTAATCAATTTTTATTGTTTTTGAGTAGAAAATTCATGTTCGTTTTGGACACAACCTATCTTAGATATATACATACGATATTAATTATTGTATAAAGTTTTGGACATTTCACCCATGTCACCAACCCCCTTTTTCTTTATATAGAGGATGGATATTATGCTTCAGTGATTAATTTACGTACAAGGATAATTCTTTTCTTAAAATTAGAATATGTATAAGTGTATATGTATATACACAATATAATGTCCGTATACGTATATATGGGTAAAATACGTTCGACCATGATAGATAAGAAAAATATAAATTTTCCATATTCAGGAAGTATTATTCCCAAATGGTATCACCCCAAACCAAAACCCCAGCTGTATCTACATAAGAAGGCGATAAAATGTTTTTAAATATTCTCTTATTTAACGGATACGAGCCCCATACACACACATAGTTATACCCTTTTTCCTATTTTACTTTGTAATTATTTATTGAATATTTAAATAAGTCCATTGTCCAGTTCGTTCCTTCTTTTATTTAAGAACAACACTGTATATAATATGTGTTTGTTATACATCTCCATGTATACATGTATGTATATATAGTAAACGTTTTTCTAATACCGATATACTCATATATGTATTGTATAAGTATGTATATATGTATAAGGAAAATTTTCGAACAATTTTCATCTCATCCCTTTTTGTGAAACAATCATCACATCACAAGTGTACAGTATATATTGTATACATACATTTATAAATATATATATATATATATATATATATATATACACACATATAATACGCGATTGCTTAGATGTCCGTTCTCCCAGCATCTCAACCCAGTACCAAAGAAATTTTTATCAACAAAAAAAAATTACCACCCACACTTCATATCACATCTATAATATTCAACTGCTTAGATTATTGTGAACCAAATGGATGAAGAACAATAAGAAGAAGGAGTATGGAAGAAAACAAGAACCCGAAAAAGGAAAAATGAAAAACCCAACACAAAATAGAAAATTTATCCTATACCTCATTCCCACTCCCGATTTTATTTATTTATATATATATATATATACATATTTGTAGCTCGCCCATGATTTGAAAATTGGAAAATTTTTCATTTTGATATGTAATTCAGCCTCTATTTGTTCAGGTCCGCGCGTATTGTAATTTTTCCGTTGCTGTTGTTATTATTGTATTATATTAAACAAAAGATATATGTATGAAGCATAAGAAGACGAAGGATCAAGTATAGTGCAAAATCGAGGAAAATTTTTGACATGAAGATGGAAAATTTTCTAAATATGATACTGATATAGGTATATACGTGTACGTATAGAAATTATTTCGAAAAAAAGATTTTTTTTGAAAATCGAATTATGTCCATGTGTTAGTTTTTCTCTCCTACTATATATAATTTTTCATTAGAAAATTTATATATTTTTTGTGTGTGCTGCTATTTCCAAAAAATCAGACGGTGGGAAGGTAATTTTAGTTTTTCTTTTTATTATGAATAAACTATTTTATTTTTGGTCTTCGTTATTGTGTCGTCTTCTTATTCGGATCATAGTCAAAACTTAAACTCGCTTTGGTTATTGTGTACACTATATACTCGTATATAACGTATGTATATATAGTTTTGGAATAAACTATAGCAACAACAAAACAAAGCGACTAGAATATCATGTACAGAGAGTATTACAGTACATCTATATATCTAGAACAGTTTTGTGTGATGATAAATGAAAATCCATGTTCCACAGAGAAATGATTGGGATTGAGGGGGGTAGCGGTCGATATGTGTATGTTTGTATATATCTATATATATATATATATATATATATATATATATATATATATATATATATATATATATATAAAAGACGAGGTGGTGGTAGTTTTAATTTTTCGAAAATATAATTTTTGGGAAAACAAAGAAACTATAAAATTTTTGGTCTTCTTTCAATATTCTAATCAATATTATTTATGTAGATTTTTTTTTAGTTTAGATTTTCTGGAAAAAATTTAGGGTGAAATTAAATTTGGTATTCACTATAGGTAGGATAATAGTGTTAGCTTTTTTTAATAGAATTGTACATATATACCAACTATGTACGAAAAAGCGTTAAAAACGATAGCTTTTAGTAATTAAAATTTATTCAAATTTGGAAAATTTTTCAAATCAAAAACAACTTTTTCATGTGTACACGACGTATGTACATATATACGTATATAGAGAGAAGCTTTTTGTAGTCATTAAAAGTTTTCCTAATTTCTTTTTCTAATATGGTCAGAGAAGTATATTCTATGTATATACATAAACATATACATATATATATTTGTATAAATCTACATGTATGTTTTAGATATACACAGAAAGCTTAATTTTAATTTTCATCTTCTTCGTAATTTTCCACTTCTTTTTCTATTTTTAAACTGAAAAACTAAAATAAATAAAATTGAAATGTTTCTGCTTTTTTCTTTATTTTAAGATAAAATTTTTAAATCTACATTTGGATAGACGAGCGACTATACTCGTACATATATTTGAATATACGTTTGTGCTATGGAACTAGATGAAAAAATTGTATCTTAAGTTTTTGGAGAAAAATGAAACATCTAACAGATCCTCAATATTTGGGGTCAAAAACTTTTAACTGGATTAGAATTAGCAATGTTAGAAATTAGTTTTATTTTTAATGATATAATGGTTTTTGATAAAGTATAATGAAAGTTTTTGGAATGATTTAGGTCGCGAATCATGGCTACACTGTACGGGTTACGCACGACGATATCACAGTAAAAAACTTTGGTTGAATATTGCACTCGCAAAAATAGAAAATGATAGTCGTAAAATAAAAATTAAAATAATTATAATTTTGCATCCATTTTTGCCTAGCTTTACGATTGATATGAAAATTTACTCCATAAAGATGCACCAAGCATATTTTTCATATAAGGATGTAAAATTAAGCATTATGATCTTTTGTTAAAACGGAATCGTGTAAAATTACAATGAAAGTAGCTTATTTCACTGCATACTGTAATGAATTCATACAGTTACGTCTATTGACACCTTATTACGTATAGAGAATGTAATTTCACATATATTAGAAGGAAACATTTGTGTAACAAAAAAAATCTAGAAAATATTTCGATTCAAAATATATGTAATTCGCTAGTACTGTTACAACAAAGACTCACAATATATATACAATACCACATATTAACAAAAATGACGTCATCAGATCCGAAAAATCGGGCTTTAGCGAGTCAACATTACCGATTAAAATATATTCAATAAAATAAGAGCGGACCCAAACAATTCAAAAAAGCGATACAAAAACGTCAAACGGCTGGTTTGTATATAATTCGGAACTTCCTAGCTTAGCTGTTCAATCAATCCCCATCGTTTTTTTAAACTATCCAAATTAGTCGTTTTTTGCAAGTCAAGCCTTCGAATTTATTTGTAAATTTACACACGAAATACTAATTTTCCAAAAAATTATTTCCGACTCTGGGTGAAATTTGCACTGTTTTCAAAGTACTTTTACAAATTCTAGTGTTTTTATGATTTACAACAAAGTACATAAATATTACATTTTCAGACTTCAATGTAAATTTATCCCCTTTACCAATGGCATCAAATTGCCTCCTATAAAAAACGTAAAATTACATTATTTTTTTTAGAGTGCACGTAAATTTACTGGTGGGCAAAATTGCCGAGTTACATCACGTAAAATTATATTTAATACAAATAAAAAATAATTATTAAAATTAAATATACTATCGGGTTTTTCAATAAGAGCACTTCAACTTTTTACAATAAATACAAACTGTTCGACGTTACAACTAACTTTTTTTTTATTAACGAATTTGAACATATACATTTAATTATGAAACTCGATTTCTTTTGCATGAGCTCTTGCAACGTCGCCTGCTTATTGGCATAGACCAATGACTTCACAAAACCCTAAAGAAAATAATCTAGAGGTGTCAAATCACACGAGCGCGGCGACCATTGGGCGGGCCCATTTCGCGAAATAACACGCTCATCGAACTTAGTCTTCAATAACGCGATTGTATTGTGTGCTGTGTGACATGTTGCCCCGATCTGTTGAAACCACATGTCATGCAAGACCATTCCATTCAATTGCGGCCAAAAAAAATCGTTTATCATATCGCGGTATCGATTTCCATTAACAGTAACGTGGCGATCGTTTTCGTCGATGAAAAAATATGGCCCAATGACGCCGCCAGCATGTAATTTGCACCAAACAGTGACTTTTTCGGGATGCAACGGTGCCTCATGAATCGCGTGTGGGTTGCTTCCTGCCCAGTAACGCATATTTTGCTTGTTGACAAATCCATTTAGCCAAAAGTGAGCCTCATCGCTGAAGATGATTTTTCGGTTATTTTGATAAAAAAATTTGCATGACTTGCAATCGCCGTTCACGTGTGTAGCGTTCCACGATGAAATGTATACTAATGACATTTCCAAATAACAAAAGAACACTTAAAAATATGGCGTCCTTCGCCGTCCCTATCGGAAAAAAGACGAAGCGCACCTATTAACACACCCTTTATAAGTCATAAATCATGTTATATTTAAATTACAAGACTTATTGCAGAAAGTTTGCAAATATGGTTAAAAGAATGTAATTCAGAAATAAACCCGCGTAATATTTAAACCTTCTAAAATTTAAACATAATTTTTTTTTTAAATAATTTTCGTTAGTATTTCTTTTTAATTACAATCTAGTCTTAGACTAATAAGCAATTTTATTCAAACTTAAACTACTACATTTTACTGAAATTTAAGGGTTCATCCATCGATGTACTCCTTATTACATGATATTTGTTATTTAATCGCGCTTTTGTTGTGCGCTAGATACATTTATTTTAATCGATTTTACACTAACTCAAAAGGCTTTACTCTTTTTAGCCTCCTTAATAAATCCGTATTATCCGTAGCCTCTGTGTTGACATGATGCAGCAGTCGTTGTTCGTGACTTCTAGCAAATTTCATAATTTCAGTTTTGATGGGGTCTATGCCAAAATCTTTGTGTATGTCTATATGGTGCTTTCACGATGTTTCTTAACACCTTATTTTGGAATCGTTGGATAATATCTATGTTGGTCTGCTTAGTACAGCCCCACAGCTGTATACCGTAAGTCCAAACAGGCTTCAATATTTGCTTATATAGCAGAACCTTATTAGGGATTGATAGATGAGAATTTCTTCCCAGTAACCAATACATTTTATTATATTTTAAACCCATCTCATTTCTTTTCTTTTTTACATGAGCCTTCCAGCGAAGCTTAACGTCTAATGTCATACCAAGATATTTAGCAGTGTTTGCATGCGGTATTTCTTGGTTGTTTAAATATACTGGTTTGTATACTAATCTCTTGTTCGTAAAATCGACGTGGACAGATTTAGTTTCATTTAATTTTATGCGCCATTTTTTTGTCCAGTTCAATACTTGATATATGGCGGCTTTAATTTCTCTGTTGTATCTGAGTTGTTGTCACCTACTGCTATGATGGCTGTGTCATCGGCGAAAGTGGCAATCGTATTGTTGTGTGGGATTGGAACATCTCGGGTGTATAATAAATACAGAAGTGGCCCAGGTATACTTCCTTGTGGAACTCCTGCTTTTATTTTTTTTAACTCAGAGTATTCATCTTCTTGCTTAAGTCTGAAATATCTTTCTGTTATATATGATTCCAGTATTATGCTGTTCTGTTTAGGTAGGATTAGTTTGAGCTTGTAGGTTAAACCTTCGTGCCAAACCTTGTCAAAGACCTGTGCTACATCAAGGAATACTGCAGAACAAACTTTTCTCTCTTCTAATGTCTTCTCAATAATATTGGTTCTTCTATGGACTTGGTCAATAGTTGAGTGCTCACTGCGAAAACCAAATTGGTGATTCGGAATTAGGTCATTTCTTTCAATTATTAGTTTGAGTCTTTTTAAAAGTAACTTTTCAAAGAGCTTAGACATTATCGGCAGCATCGATATAGGCCTATATGATGCTATTAGATGTGGTGGTTTTCCTGGTTTAGGAATCATGATAACCTCAGCTACTTTCCAAAGTTTTGGCACATATTTTAATCTGAATGAAACATTTATAATATTAGTTAACTTCACCGTAGCTTTTCTAGGTAGCTGTTTTATTATTTCTCCAGTAATAAAATCAAACCCGGGTGCTTTCTTTAAGTTCAAATTGTTTTTAATTTCGTTTGCTACTTCTTTGAACGATGTAGGTGTAACATCATCGTATATTTGAATTATGTTTTCATCAAATGTTTCTTGCAATTGACATTCATGAGGTTGAAATATATTTTCAAGATGGTTAGCAAATCCTTCAGCTTTTTCTTTGTTTTTCCTCGCCCATGTTCCATCCATTTTCCTGATAGGGTGTATTGACATTATTGACCTTTTCAGAGTTTTAGTTGCTTTCCAGAGTGAATATTCTGTATTACTATCATTCGTCAATTTACTTAAGTAGAAATTAAGTGACTCATTTTTTAATTTCCGAATTTCTCTTGTTAATTGTTGAGTTAGATTGTTTAGTCTTTTTTTATCTTGTGGAGCTCTTGTTTGGTGCCACTTTTTTCTGGATTTGCGTTTATCTCTAAGGAGATCTCTAATTTCTATTGGATAGGTATTTCCTTTTAACCTTGATTTGATTTCTGGAGTTCTTTTCCATGCTGATTGCTGGATATCCGTAGTGAACTTTTCTACTTCTTTGTCCAGTTGGGCTATAGTTTTTAAAGGAACTTTCAAAAGTATTCTTTGTTCGAGGTGTACTTTGAAACTTTTCCAGTCCGTGTATTTGTTAGTTAATGCTGGATTATTCCCTTCTTGGATGAAATACTCGCTTAGGGTTAAAACTATTGGACAATGTTCTGAGCTCATATCTTGGCTCTCTTCGACTTTCATAAAATTATTAGAAATATTTTTGGTTATAAAAAAATCGATTAGGTCAGGTATTTTTCCTGGGTCAGTTGGCCAATATGTTGGTTTTCCTGTTGAAATGGATTCACATCCATTTTCTTTAATAGCGATTAGTAATTCTTTTCCTTTAGTTGTTGTCAATCTAGAACCCCAGTGAGTATTCTTCGCATTGAAGTCACCGCCTATGATGAACTTTTTCCCAAGCCGTTTGAAAAACTCTGAATATTGTTTGTTTTTAATAGAATGTCTTGGTGGACAGTACAATCCTGCCACAACAATAGGAACGTTGTTAGTTTTTATATAAACAACTGTGGCCTGACTCTTCTTTTTCATACTTTACTTCTTCAAAATGTTGGATATTTTTTTTAATGATGACTGCGCTTCCTCCTCTGGCTGAATTATCTGGATGAATAGTATGATGAACACAATAACCTTTAAATGTAATGAAGGATTGTTTAGTAAAATGTGTTTCCGAAATAAGACACAAATCTATATTCTCAATATCGAGGACTGCTTGTAGCTCGTGCTGATGTCGGAGCAAACCATTAGCATTCCATGACATGATTTTCATTGTGCTGTTCATTTCTGTGTTAATTTGGGTTTAGCTCCCAATGCTTTTTCTTCCAATTTTTGTAGCCTCTCATCAAATTTAGTTAATTTTATGAGAATATCTTGTAGTGTTTGACTGATGTCAACATCTTTCAATTTTTGCTGGGGTTTATTGCCTGCCCTTCTAGTTGCTTTGGCATATGTAACACCTTCAGTTCTTAATTGGCGGCTAAAAGGTTGCCCGTTATTCTGTTCTGTCTGCTTCTCATACCGATTTGCCAGACCATACATTTGAGCTTTATTCATCCTTTGATTTTTAATTTTCGGCATTTCCTTTGCAACAATACACCCTCGATAATTAGCAGGATGACCTTGACCACAGTTTACACACTTTAAATTAACTTGCGGATTGTCGCATTCACCAGTTAGATGGTGTCCAGAACATTTAACACACCTTGGAAGTTTGCCACAATATTTTTGCGTGTGTCCATATGCTTGACATCTTTTGCACTGCGGAATTAGGTTAGACTTTCTAAGTGGTTGAATTTCCACTTTGCAGCCCAATAAACTAGTGATCATATAAATTTTAGTTATATTTTCGTCACTGCTGAATGTTAGTACGAACATGTCTAGCTTCTTTTTATTTCTCCAGCTAAATTTGTTCATTACATTGATTATTTTAGATTGTTTTGATGATAATTCCTCTTTAACTCGTTCTGGGTTACATGTATGATGTAAGTTCCTTACCATGACTCTGATGGGCCTTTCTTGTTTATTTTCATACGTGTGAAAGATAAATGCGCCTTCGGTCAGAGTTTTCACTACGTTTTTATATGCATCTCCGCTATTTACATTGATTCTTATTTTATTTTGACTCATCAATTTTGTGATGAATGATTCTTCTGGAACACTTGCCTTAATTATATCGTAGAACGCGTGATAGTTTTTAACATCATCCACTATAATAGGTGGTGGGGGAGGTATTTTTTTTATCTTTTTTGACATTTGTCTCAACCTTTTCAGGAGGAGTGTTTTGATCCAATGTTTGTGGTTTTTGTGGTGGCGACGGTGTATTATTTAACCTTCTCTTTTTATTTTTTCTAGACTTAGCACGATAGCTAAGTCTTCCTCATCAGTTTGATATTCAACTTTTTTATTAGTTTTAGAATTAGTGTCTTGGTTCTGTATCATTGATGATTCGGTTTGACATTTACCATATTCGACATTAAATTTGGTTATTCTGATTCTAGTTCATTAATGGCTTTGCTTGGATTTTATGCTGCTTTAATTGCATCATTTCTTTTTAATGTTCGTTAATTTGTTGTTGTAAATTGAGAATAATAATGCTTTGCTGATTTTTCTCTTCTGTTACTTTTTGCCATTGGTTGTATAACATTTGCTCTTGTTGTGTGTCAAAACATTTAAGACAACGTGTTTCAGTATTATTATATGTGGTTGTTATACCTGCTTGTTGGGGTGCAGCTGCTGCACCCATATTATTTTGGAAATATTCCATATTAGTATTTTCAAATGCGAAATTAAAAGTTTTTTGAGGAGATCTAGTAACCCTTCCTCGTCTTTCGAACGGTCTGCTTATTATTTCCATATTCTTGTTGTTTTGTGTATGCAATAATTGGCCCTCCCCAGAATCCTTAGAGCCAGTCTCGTCGGAGAGTGAATTTCCCAATGTTTCCATTGGTGTACCACCTGTGGCCCAATTCTGGTAATTCCCCGGGAATAGGGAATTGGGGAAAGATTTTATATGTAATTTCTGTTCAAATATATTTTTTCCGGCCTGCTGACTAAAAAAGTTCGATGTAAATATTTATAAATTGGGAATAATTTTTCCATACCAAACGAAAATTTCGATCTAAATATTTATAAATTGGAAATAAATTTTGCATAGCAAAATTGGAAGGGAAAATTATTCCTAATATCACACTAGCTTTTCACCATAGTATGCCAGAAAAAAAATATTTTAACTCAAATTACATATAAAATCGTTCCCCAGTTCCCTATTCCCGGGGAATTACCAGAATTGGGCCACTGGGGTAATACTTCCTTCTGTTTTACTCATTGAATATCGTATATTTATAGTGTAATCCACTCGCCTCTAGTATTTAGCCGTTTTTTTAACGTTGCCCGGGAGCTACCACGTGGAGGTATACTAGACACATTTGGTGGTCTCTACATAGTTGCAAAGTTGGAATATAGACCACAAAATCATGGCTATATACGATCAACTCCTACCCTATTAAAGCGCACCCCTAACCCTAAACATAATAAAACGAATAATTTTACCTCAACTATTGCTTAAATTTATTAAATCAAACCGTAAAAAACGATTTTGCATGAAAAATACTAATGTGTATATGGTAGGCATAGAGTTTCCACAATTCCCAGCTAAACAAGTCTTTGTAGCTGGTTCAGCCATTTCTCTTCAACCACGCTTATTATTCTAGGCCCTAGATTAATCCGATAAATCAGACTTTGGCTTTGATAATAATACTTTATATAGTGGTGTGCGAAATAATAGTAGTGATCGAATTATTTCGCTATATTATGAATTTTTTTATTCATATATGGGATATTTTTGGAACGTAGATATGTTTTAAAATTATTTGTAGTGTAGAGAATCTAATAGTTGCTGTGTATATCGCTCATCAGAATAGGTTTAAATTTTGCACCACTTATATTTTAAAGGGATTTTGTGGTGTGGTTTTATTTGTTATGTATACAAGTTAAAATTAGTATTTAGTAAGCCTTTGGCTTTTATCGCAGCACTCATTCGTCGAGACATTGAGTTTATTAAACTTTGACACATTTTAACGGCCTTTGTGAAGTTGGCCCAAAATTATATCCCAAAAAAACACGATTTTTATTGCTGACAACACCAACATATAAAATGAAAACTTTCATGATAGAGATGTATAAATATAATATATGAACATAAAATAAGAAAATTTAATGTGTATAACACTCCTAAATGTATGTTTGTTCTATCGTAATACTTGTATTTGTATATTTAATACAATATTTAATTGATTGCATAGTTATAATCAAAACTGAACAGATTGGTACGTGTAAATCGAAAAAAAAGTTTCACAACATATTATTGATGTCAGCCCAAAAAACTATATCTATCGTAATAGATAAACACTGTCAGCCCTAAAAAAATTGTATCACGATAGTAGAAGTCGAAATTTACAACCTTATTACACATACAAAAGTATCAATTGATTTCGGAACGATTTCTTGACAGTTCTGGTCTTAATCATCACCAGTGCAAAGGTTTAGACGATTACAATGGGGATCTCATAGCCAATATGGTCATATACTAATTCGAAAAATGTTCACTTCATTAAAATGTAAGTGAACATTTTCAGTTTTGGTCATCGGTCTCGCTTTGATTTTTTGATGGTTCTAATCCAAATCATCACCAGTGCAAAGTATTTTAAGATTACAATGGAAATCTTCTATGAGATCCCCATTGTAATCGTCTAATACTTTGCACTGGTGATGATTTGGATTAGAACCATCAAAAAATCATAGCGAGACCGATGACCAAAACTGAAAATGTTCACTTACATTGAAATGAAGTGAACATTTTTCGAATTGGTATATATGGGCCATTTTGGCTATGAGATCCCCATTGCAATCGTTCAAAACTTTACACTGGTGATGATGCGGATCAGAACTATCAAAAAATTGTAGCGAGACCGATGACCACAACTGAAAATGTTAACTTATATTGAAATGAAGTGAACATTTTTCGAATTGGTATATATGGGCCATTTTGGCTATGAAATCCCCATTGCAATCGTTCAATACTTTACACTGGTGATGATTAAGACAATCAAATTGTTTTTTCGAAATCAATACATACGATGTGTACTTTTGTTAACTGTGGTTCAGAGTATTTGACGGTAAATTTTTATTGTCGTGATACAATTTTTTTTGGGCTGCCAGTTTTTATATATCACGATAGATATAGTTTTTTGGGCTGCCATTAATAATACGTGTAATATATTTTTTTTTTGGGCCGACACTATAATATGATAGAAATGTCATTTTTAGTGTTGCCATAGCATTTTTTTGGGTTGATTTTTGGGCCAACTTCATATACATCTTTCAACGGGAATAGACAACCATGCAGATTAGGTTATTTCCCATAATTGCTTCGAGTTTCTTTGGTTGGAGTTGGAAATTTGTTTTTTTTTAGCTCGACCCACTAATTCTCAATTGGATTGAGATCAGGTGATTGAGCAGGCCACTCCATAACATTAATTTCATTTCGCAAGAACCATTCCTTTGCCTTTTTAGAGGTATATTTCGGATCATTGTCTTGTTGCATGACCCATGTAAGCGGCATTTCGTATTCTGCATAAGGTAGCATAACGGTTTCCAGTATTTCAATATATGTTTATCATTATTCATAATTTCCTTAATCCAATATATCGGACCAACGCCGACCCACGAAAAACAATCCCAAACCATTATATTTCCCCCTCCATGTTTAATGGTTTATGACGTGTATTGCGGTCGGAACTCAGTCATCGGTGGTCTTCGGACATACTGAAGTATACCACCGTCATAGAGAATCATTTTGGACTCGTCCGTACATAAAATATTATGCCATTTTACAAGGTTGACCCCTTTTTGATGATTTTTGGCATAAGTTATATGCGCCTTCACTTGTCGCTTATTTAAAAAGAGCACCTTCCTAGACCTTAACCCTTTTAAATTTGCTGCTAAACGACGTTTTCTAATTGTTGAGGTGTCTATATCTAAACTAAGATCTTGTTTGATTTTCGTTGAGGTATAAAAAGGAATGCTTTTCGCACAAATCACGATGTCCTGTCCCGATCAGTTTCATTCGAAGTTTTTCGTTTTCTTCCTCGTGTTTCTCGTTTTTCTTAGTGCTTAACAGCATTAGCGACCTCTTTGCCTACCGAAAGACGGCTCTCCCTTCAAAGATCGCTGTTTCATTCTGATCCGCACGTGTTTCATGCTCTTTTGTGTCGCGGTTGTGGCTTGGGTAGACATCACAAAAAATATAAATTCCGTTTGGCGCCAGTCTACCAGCACGTGTGTCCGGCTTTGAGCGATTGGACTCGGGCGGGATACCTACTGATACCACAAAAAAATCCTTTCTTTGTATTTTCTTCCCTACACCGTCAACAAGAAATGAAAACGCAAGTAAGTCGTGAATGCCACAAAGAAAACACACCGTTCACAATATTAAAAACACAACATTTTCAAGATTTTTAATTTTCTCTTTTATATTTTTTTTACTTAACACAAAGTGAGTCTGGACGCTGTCACAAATATCTTCAACCGTCATCCAGTTGTTTCATAACTCCATCACCTTTGATGGTCCAAAACGTTCTTCCGATTTTCTGCCTCGTCACCTCACTCCTATCTTCGTCTTCTCGCTCCTGGTTGGCGAACCAAGAACTTTTCAACTCAGCGGCTCGAGATTTCGCAACATTTCAAAACTCTCGAACGCTTTTGTTTTGCACATCACCTCCGCCATCTAGCCTTCACTAGTTGAGCGACTCCGCCTTAATCGTGACCATTGATTCGTTTTTTTGCTATGGGCATCTATCGTGGTGTCACAGCATATATCACATAAAACAAATAAATACCATATTCTTAAAGTGATCGTGACAACATTTGTTAGGTTCTATTTTTATTTTTAAGCTGTTATACAGGTGAGCTTCGTATTTGGGTGAGTTACGATTTTAGAAGGCGGATAACAACATCGGGTGTCACCAATCGATATATATATATATATATATATATATATATATATATATATATATATATATATATATAAATATATATATATAAATATATATATATATATATATATATATATATATATATATATATATATATATATATATATATATATATATATATATATATATATATATATATATATATATATATATATATATAAACATATATTGAAACGTGTGTGAAATTTTCAGATGTACATACATACCATATATGTACGTACATGTGTACTTACCGATTGAAATGAATAACAACCAAAATTATCCCATACATTCCCTTTTTTTTTTTGTAATAATATAAAAGAATTGATTGAAGTGGAAATTTTGAAGTCGAATTCAAAAGATATAGAATTTTCTATAATGTGTTAGGCGATTTTCATTTTATCGAGAGAAAATTATATACATATTTCACCACCATACATATCTGCAAATGTATGTTTATATACACACACAATAATATATCTGCCTATCGTATAGCCCATTTAATACCAAATCGAAAGTAATGTACAATAAGTTTTAGCCAAAACCTAGAAACCCTTAAATCTAAATTGGACTTGAATTTTTGTACATATTTTTCGAAATACACAAAAAAATGGAAAATTATTTTATGGTTTTAGTTTTTATTAGTTTTAGGAGAGTGGATTTGAAAATTTTGTACAGAAATTAGAAAATATTTAAAAATAATGTTTGTATTTTTAAAATATGTAAGACTTCTCAATAGGACATGCATGTGAAGTGCAAGAAAAATAATATGTTAGGTAGGTAAAGGAAGAATATTGATCGTACACTTAAAGCCCCCGGTTGACTATACTAATAGTAAACTATTTCTGCATCTAACATGAATCTATTGTATGATCTTACCTATGATGGTTTTTGTCAAGGATCATAATGTGATTGACTAATTTAAATTTCAAAACTCCATATAATCGGTATTCAGCATAGTGAAAGCAGGATCGACCATTCAGACATAGATCCAAATTAAATGATAATGAATGAAGTCGATAATTTGCGATAATCGATAGTTCGTTCGGGAAGAAAAGCGTTTTTGCAATAAGTTCGAACTTTGGGCTTTAATTTTAATTTTAATGCTTGCTCTCGTCGTGCTTTTTAAATATTCAAGGCTTTATTGTAATACACACACGTTGGCCACTTATTTTTTGCCATCTTTTAGAAAGCATTCATGTCCAACGTTAAGAAAAGTCGTTTTTTGAAGCGATTCACCAATAAATTCAATTTTTATTTTCTCGTAAGGCCAGTAGTGTGCTATCAGAGGTGATATTCAGAGCAACATCTCCGAATATTATTAGGGAGCAACATCTATAAAATCAGGGGAGGTTTTCAACGTTTTGAAGTAGCACTATCGCAACATGATGACGAGAATTTTAAAATTGCGGTTTTTTGTCTTTCAATACTGGGCTCAACCGCATTCATTTCATTCGATAACGATTCCCTGTAATTGTTTCAGAGGGTTTAACAGATCATAGTATACACACCGTGATGATCTCAAAAACAGAGTATGAAACTGGAGCCGTGAACATTACTTTTATTTAGTCGTTGGCGAGAAAGCGTAGTTGGGAAATCATTATTTTCGACGCTGGGAGTAATCGAAATAACGCCATTTTCGTATAGATACTTGATGTAAGGTGGAATCAGGTTTTTTGAGTTTAAGATTTATGCATCTTCAGAAACCAGATTCATAGAAATCAAATCATACCAACAAAAGTTTTATGGTTCCATATTTTCCCGCCACCATATGCTCGCACAAGCAATCTTACTGTCATGTTCGCTATTCGACATATACATAACATGACAAACGAGATAATGAAATACTTACATGTAGATAGTACATTGTATAATCAATTTTCTTGTGTAATTATACGAGACAAAGACAAAAAGTTCATCTCTCTAACAATTTAAGTCCAAGGTTTGGTAATGATTACATCCGATGAGGGTGGATGCAACGATAAGATAAATACTCTATATTTTCGGCCTTGAATTCTATCTAACAATTGGAGAACAAGACACTCACAACTCTTTCGCGGTCTGCTTATTTACGCCCTTCTTTACGCCATTACATAGCAAAATCTGTGAACAATTTTTGTGTATCCTATGCTCCTATCGAGATTCAAACGCGGTATCTCAACTGGCAAAGCTTTAACCACTGCACCATTTTGTGTCGGTACTCCTTATACCAAAAAATACACACCTTCTACTGAATACGACCAGTCCTGATCCTTACTCCGCTAGGTCTAGCTATAGTTTAATCTGAACTATATACTTATGTTGTATATCTCTGCCCAATGTACCAGAGTAAACAGATACACATTGTATGCGAGATAACGATAAACTTATAGTTGGGTAAAGCAAATTTAAGATGTTTTTTAAGTTGCTTTCAGAATAGCAACGAGCAGAAGATGTTGCTAACTAACACGACATATCATTTGGAAAATCATGTATGAAACGAAGAGCTTCTGCTAAAATGCTTCCAAACATAATATATTTTTGCAATAATTTTGGTTTGAACCTTAACCACTATAACCTCAAAATGTATGTTTTTATTTATTAATATTTGATTGACAGCACGTCCTCCTTTATATTTAGATACATGTATTGATAATTTGCAACCAAAAAATATGAAAAATTCATATTCGATTTATCATAAATTTGATGAAGAAGACTCTTATCGTATATAAGGGTCAAAAACTTAACTAAATTAAAATTGATCCATGACTACAGTGGAGAATGATATGGAGAAACTATCTTTGTGATATGTTTATGAATATTTTCAAATTATCCCACATCTCTTCAAAATCATATTTCATTCCTTGCTCGGAATAATTGTAATCAAGCGTTTATATCTAGTATTGGCATGATCCTTAGTTTGAACTACTTTTCGTTTTGGTTTCAGAATCGTTCATGTATATAAAATGGTTTCATCATCTTTAAACTTATATAAGTTTAGATATTAGCTTTCATCGCAATTTTCAATCAGTTCTTATTATAACACATTTGGATTTGTTGTGAACCGTCAAAAGATACCAGGTGGCATCCTACGACATTGTTAGAGTCCACGAGCTACGTACCTGCCGAAACGCGGTTTCCCTTGAAAAATAGCGGCGGATCAGCACGCAGCACGTGATTGAACCGGTATACTGGCTATCCTTTGATTTCATGCACAATATCAGGGATTCGTCTAAATTCTTGATCTCGCATGATTGAAAAGTATATGAATTTTCATTTCTTTATCGGGATCACTAGGGCAGCCGTGGGATGATAGAATTCTTATATTATAAAAAGAAATTATAAACAGTGTCTAATAGGAGATGCCTATAACAAATGTGCTGGAAATTAATTAAAATCATTTACCCAAACATTAAACTAGTTAGTTCATTCATTAATGGATATTTTGACACAATATTGCCAATGTATCAAATGGTCATATGTGAATAGTTGCATGAAATCATTCGACATTATTTTTTGTTAAAGTAACTTCAATGGAGTCCTCACCGATTTCATGGTGATCGATTAAAAGTCTGGGTGTAATGCTGCACAGTACAGAAAATTGCAAAACAGTTGGTATAGCTAATTAGCAATTGTTGGTTTATCTTAGAATGGTCTGTACATTATAAACGAGTAATCATTTGGAATTGAAGCAGTTCAAACCATATACCACAGTGACAATAATTTATGTTCACTGTTCTTTTGGTTAAAATATGCCTAAATTAGCAATTAGCTCACTTGTATACAAGTGCTTAATACTTGTCATATCATAATATAGAGATAATTCTTTCAGCTAGAATAGAGAAGCGACAATTTCGCTTAAATGTTGTTTTTAAATGGTGAACCTAATGTCAATTATATGTAAGAGTACAATACTAATGTAAGGCAACTCAAAGACAAACACTCAGTTCAAGATGTTTTCGAATTGGTGACTTTAATTATAAAAATTATATTAGTCAACCGAATAACGAAATCAGCACTCTGGATCAAAAATGTGAAGAAATATAAAACGCCTACGTAAAAACTGCTACAAGTGTGCTTGGCTACCAAGACAACACAAAAAAACCGTGGATTAGAGATGAAACGTGCAAGAAAATTAAGGAACGCCGTGAACTTTAAATTCTAGATAATCAAAATACAGCAGAAAGATATGAGGATACAGCTCGAGAAGTAAAGAAAATGGCAAGAAGTGATCGTAGGAAATACACAGAAGACATTCTCACGACTGCCGAGTCAGCGGCAGCAAATAGAAATATGCGCATTACATCAATGTGTAAGAACAGTCACCGGGAAGTTTACAAATGCACCACCGATAAAGGATTCACATGGACAAGTCCTAATTACATACGACCAACAACTAAATAGATGAAAGGAGTCCTTCGAGAACAATGACATAGATAGCGAACCAATGGAAGAGCTTCCAGATGGAGACTATAACGAAACCATAAATACCCAAAGACCAATGTAGCGGGAAGTTACAAGTGCCATAATGAAGCTGAAAAATAGCAAAGCCGCTGGAACCGACAACATGCCACCTAAACTACTCAATAGAGACGCATTAACAACTGTAGGAGCACTAACACCACTGTTAGTAGAAGTGTGGAATACTGCGGGAGAATTCCGCAAAAATGGAAAGAGGACTTAACCATAATGATTCCAAAGAAAGGCGACTTAAGAGAATGCAAAAACAGGCGAGGTTTTTGCCTGCTCAACAGTACAATGAAAGTATTAGCAATGGTCATCATAGAACGAATCTCACTAACTGTGCACTAATACATAAAAAACGAACAAGCTGGTTTTAGACCAAAATAAGCTGTACAAACCACATCAACGCAGTACGAATCATCGTCGAACAATCCAACGAATGGAACTCACCACTATATCTACTCTTTGTGGACTTCGCACACTCATCCGAGAATATTAAAATAATAATTGAAAGGCCAGCAGTGTCTTGGAAACCAACGGTGCTAACTGAAGCAGAACATCTAGGAAAGACATAAGGGGAACTTAAGAGAATAGCCCCAAATAGAGTTTCATGGTCCACTCTGGTAGACGACCTATGCTCCTAAGGATCGAGATAAACGAAAATAAAAATAAAAAATAATTAACAGCTTGTCACTCGGTGGCCAGAATCTGGAAAAGTTATATTTTCATAGTATTTCCAAATATAGACAAACAGAATACAAACAACGACATATCAACCACGGCAAATGGCATGGTAGAATACATCGCCATTTAAAATCACCAGTCACAAACCCTGTAGAATGAGCTTTAAGGTCCCAGGAAATATTCAAAATTACCCACTGGGCAACACAAAAGATCTACTGGACTATGGTCAAATTTTCATCCGAGTGGATAGATTTGTTATGTGGTGACAAACATATTTTAACTCTATCCACTCGGATGAAAGTTTGGCCACAGTCCAGGACAACGAAGATTCCGAATAAATATTTTATAAATAATTATAAAAGACTAAAATGCTTACATGATGGATGAACTAAAAGTAACACCTCCGATCTCGCTAATATTGTTTTTGTGAAAAATACGAATAATGAGCAAAAACTGGGAATAATGACTCAAAATCATCGAGTCGAAAACTAAATAAAATTTGACTTAAGCAACCAAAATCATCTTATTGCAGTAGCTGTATTCACCCATCATTAAAAATAGAAATATTGATGGAGAGGATATCGAGAAACCAAACCGATTTCTGAAACCAAAATTTTTTCCAAATATGGAATATCTTCTACAGGTGGAACTTGATGAATGTTATATCTGTCGTTCAGGCTATATTGGCCCATTGTAACTTCCCACTATATTACTTAACATTGCGGATATAGGTCCGATCTACGTAGAAACCATCTGCACATTTCATAGCCCCATGCCAGACTATAGTACTGACATGGAAGATGGGACGGCACACGGATTCTAACTTCAACTGGGTCTCAGATGAGTTCATTCGCACCACCGATCGTACCGCCCAAAACGAACGATGGTAAAAATCCTTTTTCGCATCCTGTCCATATCGGGATTCGAACCCGGTATCTCCCACTCCACGCCGTTTTAATCACTGCGCAACCTAAGCGATTAGTTCGTGAAGTTACTTTTACAATTAGATAAAAGAATCATTTAATTAAAACTTAGTGCAAATTCATGGGAAATCAAAGGAGACAGCACGTAGCTAGTAACTGACTGATAGCAAAAAACTAACAACTAATCGAAGAAAACATTTCACACGAATGAAATGGAATCTTCTGTAAATCTTAAGCGAAACTAAAACATTTGTTTTTAATTAAAATCTAAATAGAGCGCATAAACTTATTGATTTTCCGAATTACCACTTGAATAAATAAAATCAATCAGCCTACAATTAATCATCCTTAAGTCATTATTCAAAATAAGGAATACTTGTTCAATCGAAATCCACTCAAAAACATACAATCCGCATATATCTAAGTGATATACATCAGAGTCATACAGATTTTTGGTTCACCCTTACCCAAAATTTATTCATCGAAATTAGATCTCGTTTTAAAAAACTATTATCCTCCTTAACGATTGTATACGATACATCTATATATAAGATGCTATATATGCGCACAAAGGATATCAATAAAAAAGCGATATAGTTCATATTTTACGGTTGAACAGTTGTACAATATCAATTCAAATGCAAATCGATCAAATCAATGTAACAATTTGATTGTATTTAAGACGGTGTAGTTTACAAGATTTAAATATTAAGACCGGATACAAAAGAAATCCGTTATGGTATCGAAACAGTAGTTTTCTTGTATCAAAATAATTTCTATTTTTTTTTTCAAATTCGTACATGCCTACCTTTTGATCACATACATATGTATGTATAAAAAGGAAATTCAATTAAAATTTATGAAATTCATAAACTATCCTTTGTGCAATTTATGTGCAATATTATGTATTTTAGCATAAGAATAAGTGTATTGTATGTGTTAGACTTTTTTTTCGATGAAATTAGATTTTAGTTTGTATACCCGAATTTATTGTATTCTAAATTGAGTTATCACCACGCAGTAACACCATCGAAGGGTAGAAAATTGCGGGAAAACTATTGAATTGTATATTATATATTATTCATGTAACCGTTACTAAAATTTACAAGTCTAATAAAACTATTATATCTACTAAATAAATTTACATTTAATTAAACAAGTTCGACTAACTACATGTGTGTATATATTTATGGCTGCGTGATGATGAAACCTAAAATTTATATATATATATTTATTTATATGTGAGATAGTTTTTCTCGGTTGGTTTTCTAAAATGCCCTATGGTCATTTATATAGTACATATACACAAAATATTATATCTATGTACGTATTTTCGAAAACTAAAAACTAAATAATAATTCCACTAAAATGATTTTTCTTTAATTTCATGTTTATCATAAAAGGTAACCGCCTACCTAATTTTCACTAAACTAATAAACTATTATAGATAATATTTTTTTTAAATTATTCCTACACAGATGATGGCAAGTATTGGTGGAAGTATATTTCACATGGGCTAACCAAATATCCCTAGAGACCATTATTTTATGTACTATATGTGTGCTTCGATTGGTCTGATGCGTTTACAGCACAAATTCCATCTATAACTGAAATGGTAGCCACCACAGTAAGCCACTCTTTAACCATCTTGGCGCGATTTAGCTGACTTTTTGGTCAAGTTGACTCATAGTTAAATTTCACAATGGTGAATCCATACGTCATCAACAATTTTTCTTAACTATATGTAAATCTATATTTGCGATAATCCGCATTTTGACAGAGCTTAATTACAAATATTTAATTCATCGCCAGTGAACTTTTCCTTGGTTTAAACTGGAAAAGTTAATCACCAATGAGATTTCTTGGTTTTTCCAAGGAAACTGCAATAGAGTTAGGAATTCTTTTTAAACTAGCTGGCATTTGAAAAAGTCCCGCACTCAATAACTGATTGACCAATGATACCAACTGAGGATTCTATCCCAATTCACGCAGATGCTCACTATGGTCTTGGAAGACTGGCTGGTTTGGATGAATGGAGAAATAATAGTCTATAGACTCATGTAATGGAGATTCCTACATTAGTCCATGCTATAGTCTAAAGTTCAAACATATAGAAGATCAGTCTATGATTCCTACACTACAACAAAGTCGTAGATTTGTTCATTCACATCACCGATCGTTATATATTGATGAAAACTCGATTTTTCATCAGCCCCTATTGGGATTCGAACTCGATATCTTCTGCTTAAACCAATGTGCTATTTGGTCGATAAGACAGTGCATAATTGCAATACTTAACTGTCTGATTTCGTTTTGATAACAATATTTGGTGACTATGTCATAAACCTATTATTTTTTCTAAACTCTTAAGAAAGGCAAACGACATTTACAATCTTATTGGCTCTGAAATAAATTGTATACATCATAAGATTAATTTCAGAGCCACGTTTTCGAAATAAAGATAACCTTGTTTCTTTTCCAAGATTAAAGAACAGCGCTAAGCAATCTTGAAATAAAATTAAATGGTATTAAATGGTAAATGGTCATAAAAGACTTGAAAATTTTATCGGGACCACATACTTTATAAAATGCGAAAGAAAATAAAAAATTCACTACAGTACGTATTGCGTAATCAGCTTGCGAAGTAATTCCTAATTGAGTGATTCATCAAAATTCTTCATGTCACATCAAAACTGAACAGAAGTCCAGAAACAACACCATCGATGTTAATATTTGTGATTTAAGCATAAATCTGTTTGTGATACAGTCGGAAACTTGTTCAATGGGGTTTTAAGCATCAGCAAGACGAATAGCAAATGTTGACTATAATCCTAACAATGAAAACATAAACTCAGGTCAAATACTTCGATTTGAAACAGTTAAAATCTGGCACATTGTATTAATTTACGCCGAGGTACATAAAAACTAAGACAAATGGATCGATGACTTAGTGTACTGCGACAATCGTATAAATTTAACAGCGGTATGATGTCCTTAAATATATCAGCAGCTTTTCGATTTGTTCAGAATATACATAATGTTCGGCGGAGGTAGATTATATTTAACGCAAAATATCATGTATTTTGTGGTTATAGCCAAGGAACCAGGTGACACTTCGGCTGAATATTTAATAACTCTTTACATCGATTATGGATAATTGCTTAAAAAGTGTTACAGTACCCAAGCATCTGGAAAAGATCACTAATTGAATCATTAGGCCAAATAAACTAGATCATTCCAACTAGTTCACTGATAAGTCGAAATTAAAAAGTTCTTTGTTGTGACAAATAATATCCAAACGACGCACGGACGCACTGAAAAATTCAAACTTTTCCATGGTTAAGATACAGTCATACTTTTTTTTTCATTTTTTTATTACATTTATTTATAATATAATATAATATTTACAATAAAAATTTATAATGATGATTTCCAATGGATTTCTTGTCCTTTTAAGGAAATCAACATTATAAATGAAATATATTTTATGTTAAATTTATTAAATTATTTATTTCAAAGCTACTAGGTTAAATTTCTTGAATGTAATCAGCGACAAGTGATTGATAGTAGTTTTAAATTTTTCTTAAATTGGTGAATATTTACTAAATTTTTGAGGATATCCGGCAATTCATTATATATAGTAGGACCAGAAAAGCTAATAGATTTTCATCCAAACTCATTAGTTATTGAGCCACACGATAAATTATTTGCAAATCTAGTGTTATAATTATGATTGTTCTTTGAAAATTCTATATTGGAGAGAAATGAAGATATCTTCAACGTCTTATACATGTATAGAGACACCTGATACTCATGCAGTGCACCTATGGGTGAAATTCCTATCGATTCAGTTTTATATAATGACAATGAAGAAAATCGCGGAGGTAATTTCATAATAGCTTTAATACTTTTGTTCTGCATGATTTGAATTTGTTTTAATTTGTCTATGCTCGCAGTTCCATAAATGATTATTCCGTATAAAACTGTCGGGTGTATAAAAGCAAACTACATCAATCTCAGTACATATTTTGCGATATAATAAAAGAGTCTTCTTATAAGTCCGACCACAGGAGCCATTTTGCTACACATAATTTTAATATGTTTATCCCATAACATATGAGAGTCAAACTTTACTCCTAGATATTTAAACTGATCAACTCAAAAAGACATTACGCTACACTATTGGATTCCGAATATTATCTGGCCTACCACCTTTACAGCTACTGAGATTGCAAATAATATAAATTTTCGCGGTTTAGCAAAGGACAGAAATATTGAGTTCATGTTTGATTAAATTGTGTTAAATTTGTAAATATCTCTATCACCTCGAAAAGCTTCACCCAGCAGAGTACCAACGCTAACAAGGTAATGGTTAAACACATCAATAATATCAATTGTACTACTATATTTTTTATCATTAAAAACGACATTTTCAATTTTAGATTTACTGTTGTTACTATTTAATAAGAACTGATTTATATTTTTCCATAAGTTCTTTTGGCTTACAGTAAACATGTTTTTATAAAACCTTTTTTTAGCAAAATATTTCTCAGATGCTATTTTTTCATTGATAGAACAGAGTCGATTCCGAGTTTCAATGTTAGAAGAGTTTAATTTGCTCTTTTTCAAAATTCTGTTGCGCTTTCCAATCAATTTCCATAGATCGAAAGTCATCCAGAGACAAGAGCTAGACTTCAATTTAGCAACAACATCTTTAATAATTGTAAATTTAGCTACTAAGAAATTATATTTATCACTAATTAATTTAAGAGTTGATTCACGATTAGTAATATCAAAAACTGTTGTCTTCAAAAACTCGTCAAAACACTCATCAACCTTGTTAAAATCAATAACTTTTTTCTCTAATTTCTGTCGAAAAAATTTTTCTTAAAAGTAAATGAATGAAAACATAGAATGAAACATGAATGATCACTATGATCACACACTCTGAGAAAATTGTAGAATTATTTACCGAACAAATATTTGAAAAACTACAAGCCACAAGATCTAGAATGTTATTACTAATAGATCTAGTAGCAAACGTATTAGTAATAATTATCCCAGAACTCAATAAAATGTTTTTATAATTAGAACTATATTCCAATCTTTATTAGCTGGAATATTTAAGTCGCCAACAATAATTGTATCGCAGTTGGTATTGAGAAAATTTTTCAAAAAGCTGTCCAAAAAATTGTTGAATAAACTAATATCGGAAGCAGGTGGTCTATAGAAAGCACACAGTTTAGTTGCTGCTAGGCCAGAAATATTAATGAAATGGATAATTTCCATCATCGCATTGTAAAATTTTAAATTTCAAATCATTTCTAATAAAAACTACTAAACCACCGCTAGCTCGATCATCACGGCATGAAAAAATATTATAAAAATTATTAATTTTGATATGGTGTTTATGCTATGAACCCAAGTTTTTACTTACATCATGAGCCGATAGTTGGATCACATTTGTTAGTTGAAAAAATATTTCGACATTCAAATAAAACATTAGTAACACGAACTCACCAATCGGTTGATTTTGCCATTAGCCTCCACATGTGTTTTACTGTAAAACAGGAATCCAGGGTTCGTTCATTAGAAAACAGAAGGCTCCTAATTATGTTTATTATGAAGCGCAATGTCTCTATTGTAAAAAAATTACAATAGTTGAAATGGGTAAACACCATCGACTACAACAGATATCGCAAGAATTTATAATCTTCGCGAAATTTCTGGTTTATCGCTCATTTGAAGAAAACATCGACACTCGTCACCGTGAAGTACTATTTAGGGATTGGATTAGACACCTTTTTTTGGGAAAGCATAATGTTTGAAATTAATGAATTACATAATTCGCTTTATTGTATCGGGCTGAAAGTAAAGACTATAATGCATGTCCCATATGTTAAAAGACATGTGAATCACATAAGAATGATATAGCTCGTAATGTGTTTTCAGGCTATAACATTCTATCGGGAGTCTACACCCTTACTCTGTGCATTCGGATCAAATTGACCCCAACCGTTTGAAAGCCTAAAAAATCATATTTTTTAAAATACAAACAGTCCGTATGTTTTAGATAACCTCAACATGTACCTTTTACAAAGAATTCAAGTGTAAACTTATTAAATTTAACATTATTTAAGGTTGTGGGATTGGTTTAAGAAAATCAAGTACATTTCGGTGCTTTGAGGTCAAAATGTCGATGAGATAGCCGACGATAATTTTGATATGGATTTTTCCGATTGCAGTGGTGATAATGACGATACCATCGATAATTTTGTAGCCAATGTTTCCAATTGCGATAACAATGTTAATCTATATGATTCAGAAGATGAAAATTTGATTGCAGACGAAGAAGAGAACGTAGAAGGGCGAAGTGTTGAACGGGCAGAAGATGACGTACGGTTTTATACGCAAAATAAAAAATTACTGCTAAATGGAGTTCAAATCCATCTAATGTGAGTATGTGACCAGGACTCGTGATTTTCTGATACTAAGAGGAAGAGGAGGTTTTACTGCACACACCGCATTTGAACAATGTACACAAGACACATTGGTTAACTTTATAGTGGCAGAAACCAACAGAAAAGCACGACAGTTTTATATAATGAACAGTAAAACAACAAAAGGACATCGGGTGTGGTTATTTACGCTCTTTTCGGAATTTTAATATACATATGCTGGGGTTAATAAAAATTGAGACAAGTGATTAGATGGACTCGTTCACTTTATTTTGCTCTGAATTTAGTTTATCGGATATCAGCACCATTCTTGAACAAAGACCGAACTATTACCATGGACAAGTTTTTAACTAATAATAGTATTTTAAATAAAGGAACAAAATTAACAATATCTAATTGTTTCTATGCAAAAACATCAACACGTATGTGGGGTCAGATTGACCCCTGTGCACATATAACGTCCTAGTAAGCTATGTACAGAGTGAGGGTTAAGTACTATCATATTTACCATCCATGTACGCCTTGGAATTTATGACCTTGGGAAAATTTGCTAATTTCATTCTAGAAGAGATCAACGTGTAAATCCTGATGTAGATCATCATTTCAAATATACAAATGTGTTATTCCACTACGCTACGAATAACCTTGTTTTGGAAGCTCTGAATAATATTTCTATGGTGTTGTGTTTAGTACAACGCCAAAGTTGTATACCATAAAGCTGTTTGGAATTTCTTGATAAAGCAAACTGGTTTCCTCCCACATACCATTATTTTTTTTTATTTAACTATACCAACTCGTTTTATTTCTTATTTGATAAGCTTTTCTACCTGAACTTAGTGTCAAATTGCAGGTCTCTGTATTTTACTAAGCTTGAATAATTTAGCCATTGATATAAATTGCTTTGTCGTATGTTCTTCAGTTGGTAAAGTCAACAGTTAGCACATTATGAGTAATAATGATAGTGGTCTGTATATGATGCAGTCTGCTCTGGCACCCAGGCTACACTGAATTGACTTGACTGTCAGAATAAAAGCTTTACTGGGTACTCAATCATATTATCATCAAACGAAACGGGGATCAAGTCTAGTTTTAACTTACTCATGTTTGATATAACTTTCCTTTTGCTCTTCTTTTTCAGTAAGAAACTCACTATTTCCTTTTACCTTCGATTTGATTTCAGATTTATTTTTCGTTTCTGCGTAATGATTTAACCAAATGAATAATATCATCCCGTAAACGATCTTATCATTTTAGAATGATAAGAATTTGTTGTCAAAGTAATCTTCTTTGATTTGAAGAAAATTAGAAATTATATTTTATATTGTGAAGGAGGGACTTTTTCAGGATTGAAAATTCTAATATTCCTGTAGAGAATTGTTTTCTCCTGCTACACTATTTCTTTTATTATTACTTACATTCCAACGTATAGTTTTTATGATTTTATACATTTAACTGGAAGGCGATTATTCTACCTCATAGTTTACCAACTAAGTTTTTCATATTTTACCAACCAGGTTGAGGAAGCGGTTAAGATTGTTTTGTTGATTTAACCACTATTTTCCACTCAATAAATGTTGATTCGAAAAGTTGTCTCAAATATTGGGAAAATATTTGAGTTACATTTTCGTTCTCGAAATTATTTTATTAACTGCCCAGTAATTTTTAATTCTCTTTGTTTTAAGTACTTTCTTATACCATCTGGATTGAAGGATTTTTTTACTGTTTATGGCTTTTATTCTTAAATCTTTCCTTCATAGAAAACTAACAATATGAAACCAAATCTGAATGGCTAATATAAATTCATTTAACACAAGACTTAACCTATGTTAGTTCCATATATTAATGTGCACTCGGTTAACTCTGAATTACCTAGCTAGATCCAGAGGATCCATTTTTTTAGTCGCCTATTTCTTGGCCTATTTAACAACAAACTATATTTTGCTGTACTGATGAATTGTATCATCTACAGTATCGAAATCAGCAGGTTTGCATTGGGTACACACCAGGGGATGAACAAGGGTTCATCATTGTTTGAGGTATGTATTCGTTACTGCATTCTTTCCAGTTTTTTTTATGTTGGAAGCACACACGGAGCCCCACAGCTGAATACCGTATGTCCAGATGGCTTAAGTATCATTTTGTTGACGTTTATCTTCAAGTTTTTTCCACGTGAGTCTTCTATCTAAATGTAGTCCAAGATATTTAACACTTTCGTGTTGTGGGAGAGTGATTTTATTTAGTGTGATTTTATTTAGGTGTTCAGGTGAGTTTACCGAGTGTTAATGTTATGTGCGCAGATTTACACTCATTGGCTTTAATTCTCCAGTTGGTTAGCTATTTTATGATTTTGTCTAACTGTTCTTGTAGAATTTTTGTTGGTATTTTAGGATTTTGATGGACAGCTAGGATTGCAGTTTCATCTGTGTATGAAGACTTTCACGCATGTTGATGTTAGTAAGTCTACTGTATAGATCAAGTATAATACTGGCTTCAGTATACACTGCCTTGATGTACTCCTGCATGAATATCATATAAAGCTGAGTTCATACTTCGATTTCTTCGTTCACTCATTCATTCATTCGTTCGGTAATTATGTTTTGGCGATTCATGCTATGGTAAAATTTTAAAACGAACCTCAGAACGATTTTCTCGCTAATTAAAATTAATTAATCCCTTTGACACGCATGTTATATGCTTATATACTTCTATTTCATTTTGATAACATGTTCTCTCTTACACACAATGTTCGTTCAGAGAAAAAGTTAAGTTTTAATTATCTTTTGTGACAAAATGTTCGAAAAAAATTGTCATTTTGGAGTGCTACGATTGGGCGAAAAAATTGTTTGAATTAATGATGAATAAAGAAATTTAAGTATGAATTCAGCTTAAATCTGTGGATGCGGTATTATATTTCTCAAACAATTTACGATTGATCAAATAATATTCACTAATTTTACAGAAACTTTTGTCCTTTATGCCATACCTTATCTCAAGCTTGGGTAGGTAGTTTCTAATTTCAGATTCTGTGAACCTGTTCCACGGTTCCGTGTTCTTCTCTAATTCCAAATTGATGATCCGTGAATTATTTTTTTTCTCGTTCAGAATTGTCTTAAGTTTTTGCAAGAGATTTTTTTCGAACAGCTTTGGGGTAGTTAATAATAATTTGGAATCGTTTGGAAGCTTAAAATATTATTTTAGTAATTGTTCTATATTATCTTCGTCATCTAGAACAATGTTTTTTATTTACTACTTAGAATTTATGAATTAGAGTATATTGTTCAGTCTTCTTGGTTAGAAGTCGCATAATAACCGATTTATTTAACCAATTTCTCCTCATCGGTTAAGATTTCGTCAGTAATAGGTTTTAATTGGTTGATGTATTTGTCTGATTAGTGCACTCATGAGAACTATTTACTTTTTTGATGAGACAATTTTATTGGTTGTATTGTGTAATAACTGATTCACCGCAGAATTGATTCTCTGTATTCGAAGGTGATCCTTCTTATATAGAGAATAGATTAATGATTATTCTCAGTACAGACTCAGTATTTTTTTTACCCATTCAGGACAGGTTTAATACTGGATCATGATATTTTTCTCCAATACAATATAGTCGGTGTCGCATTTTACATCCAGCCACTTCCCACTCCAAGTCACCTCCGCTTTCAATAGCATTAAACTGTCGTTTATTTAACTAACATTATAGACGTCCCTCATACTGTCTGGTATTATCCGATGAATATTGGAGGTTATCTTCCCGAAAGTCCTATATACTAAAATTCCCATTAAATCATAATACTCTGTATGGGAAAATTAGAAAACGAACTATTAAAACTAAACTTTTTTATACATAGGTAATATTCTTTTGCTTACCTAGTGAAGTGGTCAAACAATTTTTAAACCTTAATGTAGTTTCCCATTTTCTTTCTTTTTTGTTTTAATTGTATTATAAAATATTTTCCACATGAACTTTTAACTGTAACAAGATACAAATTTATTTCTTAGAACATTTATTTGGTTAATTAATTTCTATAAAATGTAATAAATAGTTTTTTAGAACTAATAATTTTAACAGCTATAAAGACAAAACAGTTTTGTAATCGTGAATCCTTTCTAGTTTGAATGAACTTATAATTACATAGACAAATTTTCGTTCTAATGGTCAAAGTATTTGAATTTTCACTTTGTAGTGCAGATATATACCTACCTATGTACATATAATCGATATAAATGTGTGCATAAGTTGATATATTGATATACATAACGACATTAATTTTCTTTCGCTTTTTTGGTACAGGAGAAAGCTTTACTCTGCACTGAAAATGTACGTGTGTAAAAAGAAATATATATATATATATATATATATATATATATATATATATATATATATATATATATATATATATATATATATTATAAAATAAAAACAATTGCTTGAAGGAAAAACTAATAAAGTAAAATTTTCTATTTTCTATCCATATGATATATGGGTATACATATCCACACGATATAAAGAAAACGAAAAGAGGGAAAAACTATATAAAACTAAAAACTAGAAAATTTGTATATATGCTACATATATAAATTCTATATAGATTTCTTTATAGTTCAGCCATAAAGAAAAATTGACCACTGCACTAGAATACACGATTCATCCAATTGACATGAACAAAATTTTTTTTTTATAGTGGTTCGCCGTTTTGTGTCCGCAACGCTAAAGAAATGGTTCAAAAAATATTTACAAAGAAACAAAATATTCTTAAATTATGCAAACGGAAAATTTATCGGACAGACTATATTATACGATACATACATATAATGTATTCTAAAGGAAAAGCAAACTAAAATGGCTGACCATCATGTATATATGTATCGTTTTACTTATTCTTCTTCATTTAGAGGTAAAACTATAATTTGTTAGACGTATGGTAAAAGATGGTTGGTTACATTTGATGGTTAAGAATCTAGAGAGTGTATATGTACGTAAAAATATATGTACATATATATGTGCATAGATTTTACATATTATGTATATACACAATATATTAAATTTTCTTCCATTTTTGTGTTCGGAAAATGAAAATATATTTATACACATCTCATATATATATGCATATATAAATTTTCAAAAAACTTTGTGATGCGTGAGAATAAATTTTAATTTATTTGTTTTTGTATTTCTTATTTCGAAGCTCAAAATTAGATTGATTAAAGAATAACATCATCCCATATCATGTGCATATGCTGTTCAATAAATTGAGCCTCGAATAATAAACTCTATAACGTAAAAATATTATATTAACGACCCCATATATTTATATACATATCATCTTGACGTACAAAACTGTAAAAAAACATGTCAATTGATTTCTCATGGTCGGTTAGGTAATTTCAATTGCCATTTCTTAAAATCGAATGACAACAACATTTAAGAAAATATATATAAGTTGTTTTTTGTCAAAGGGATACACATATCGAAAACGAAGGGAATCAGCGATTATATAATCAAATATCGACCTCTTTGTAAGTTTTTGATAGATGCTGAGATGAAACCGTACATATAATAGTGTGTAACCCTTCGTTAACCATAGACGTAAGAAACTTTGAGTAATATGATTTAATTCCATAATTATAGTGTTTTATGTACTTAAAATCAATTTTATGCGGTTAAAATAATCCCTGGAGACTTATTACTATCATCACTTATATATTGGTATATGATTTTGTAAAAACACTTGTGTATGTATTTTGGAAATTTGGTTTTGTAATCAGATTGCTTTGGACCTTGTGGTATGCAATATAAAATCACTTAATATGGTAAGAAAGCTCTTTGAACTAGTACATCTCGAATTTAAACTTATAATAAAATAATTTTCGACCTCTAGTTTCAGCCAATAAGCTATACACAAATGTTGTGCCTTGTTCGATCAGTCTGATAATCTCATTTTACTCTCCGCTATGTTTGCTTAATTTGTCCAATGTGTATCATTCGCTTGTAATGCAGTTTTATTCACAAACATCAATGACAAAATTTTATAGGTGCGTGGGCCAATTTTAAGCCAATCCAGAATTATATAATCTAGAAGGATTGGTCTAAGTAACTGAATCATTCCGATTCGAAATCACATGAGATCGGTCACAATGTGAATCATCTTAGACTACTTTTATAATATCTTAACCAGTTCGAATTTGCCATTCCCATGTCGTGGAGGAAGTGCAAAGTATTGGGTTGGTAACTAAGTAATTGCGGATTTTTTTTAGAAAATCAAAGACAATTTTTTCATGAAACCAAATAACTTTTATCTGTAATGTATTGCCCATTTTGATCAATGTCCTTTTGCCATTTTTCAGGCAATATCATAATCCCACGTTCAAAAATCTTCTGGTTTTATTAAAATTTTTACCATTCAAGGAGTTTTGAAAAGAGCGAAACAAACAGTAATCAGATGGTGCAAGGTCAGGACTATATGGTGGATGTGGCAAAACAAGCTCCATTAATTTTTGCCGAGTGACCAAAGATGTATGTGGCCTTGCAATGTCATGATGGAATACAACACCGTTTCGATTTGTCATTTTGGGGCCGCTTTTCTTCAAGGCAAGTTATTTTAAGTGATTTTCAATGCATATGTATGTGAAACATGAAGCTGCTCTGCAATCTCACGCGTTGTACTGTAAAGATCCGAATCGATTATTGCTTTGATTAGGTTGACATCAACTTCAACTGGACGACCAGAGCGTTTTTGATCTTTGAGTGAAAAATAACCAAAATGAAAGTTGGTAAAGACACTGCCGTTCTTGTAAGGCTTCTTCACCATAAACAGTACATAAGTTTTTGTGAACTTGCGATGCGTTTTCCCCTTTGCGGAAATAAAAAAGCAATATGACAAAAATGTTCCTTTTGATTTTCCATTTTTCAACGAACGCCAAACGAAAACTACGAAACCGATCAAAAAACTTTTTTTACTACAGCTGAATTGCCAACTGTCAAAGAATAAAATGTGTTTTACATTTGTACTACGTCTGCAAACCTAAAAATTCAACTGAAACCAACTATGAGTGAAATCCGCAATTACTTAGTTGCCAACCTAATATATGATCAGTCGGAAAGCTTGTGGCTTATAAACCACGCATCTTTTCTGCACAAAAGTTTAGATCGATTGGCTTTAGTGCAGTTTTGGCATTGAATGTCCGCTTGAAACACGTACCTTAATGTTATGATCTTCACAGCTGTACAGTGGTTAGGTATGATGCCATCGTTACTGAGCATCCAATAACCTACACACATCTGAATATCTCGTTTTACCCTTTACTTCGTTCTGAAGTGAAATTCATCAATAAAAGTAGCACAAGCTAAGGAAGAACCCATACTGTTCTCCGTATGGTAGGAACGAGTTACATTTAAAGCCAATTTTATATGCCAACTGAAGATTAAAATTAATTATATTGTTATGTATATACTTTAAACTGGTAGGTTCAGTTGCCTATGAGTCTGTAGCGCCTCAGATATAGCTGGTCATGAAATTTTGAACCGAGAGTTTTATAACACTAATATGAACATACCGACAGAGGAGTTGATCTAAATGAAAGAACATCATAACGTGTCAAACTGATATGAGATCGATAACGACTAAGTTTCTATAAGTGTCGTGACCAATCTCAGAACTAGCAGGGGTTGGATATTGTATACTAGTTCTCTTTTCATATATTTTAAGATCCAGTTGTCAATGTCGTGGAGGAAGGGCAAGTACTGTTAATTTAGAAAAATGAAAAACCTAGATTATGACCAAACTTAAAGCTTTCGGTCGCTTGTTGTAGCTTAGTGGTTAAGAGAGTTTTTCATCACCCCGATTTTCAACTTCTTGTTTCAACCAATAAGAGATACACATATTTTATGCCTTGATAGGTTTTTTAAGTATTATGGAAGTCAATTTTAAGTAGCACAAACTATAAGTAAAAAACCCGATACGCCGTTGATCACCCATTTATGTTTATAAATAAGAATGACAAGATGCTATGTGCATATGGGTACCATTAATTCGACTGAGCCATTCTAGAAGATCTTAGTAACTGAATCATTCCGATTCGAAATCACATGAGATTAGTCAGAACTGAAATCATTCTAGACTACATTTCACATATCTTAAGAACTAGTTCGAATTTACTATACACTCCAAAATCGATGAGGAAGTGCAAAGTATATGATCATTCTTTCGACTTATAAGCCACTCATATTATCTACCTAAATGTCTAGATTGATTGGCTTCAGAGCAGTTTTGGCATTGAATGTGCGTTTGAAACGCGTAATTTAACGTTATGATATCCAAGCTATACAGTGGTTAAGCACGAAGCCATCGTAACTGAGCATCCAACAGCGTTTAATCCACACACATATACTTTAAATTGGCAGGCTTATTTACAAATGGGTCTGTATCACTTCAGATATGGCCGATCATGGAATGTTGGCCGTCCCAGAATTCGTTAACACCAATTTCAACATGCGGATGATAGAGAAATTGTTCTAACTAATAAAACATAATGACCTGTCAAACCGATATGAGATCGATAAAGACTTATCTAATTTCTATAGATGTCGTGACCAAACTCAGAACTAGATGCATGTGAAGTTATCCCAGAAAAAATTATATAATGTGTATATGTTACGGTTAAAGTCCGAAATGCGGCGAATGTCGACTTTTACCTATCCCTTTGGTAAATGTATGTTCTACTAATGTAAATCTACTTTAACCTGCAAATTTAGGCTATTTTCATATTTACTCTTTAATTTTTTTTTATTAAAAATGATTTCGTAGCAGACCCTAGAATGATTTCCTAGAATTGTAAAGGCTAACGGGTTCGGCAACTCTCACCTCCGAGGGGCTTTAGATTTCAACTTCGAGAGACGTAGGAGTCGGGATAAGCAAACATGTCGCACTGCGTGCCGCATGTAGGAACGGATTATATAGAATCTATTAATAGATTTCGGTACACTTTGGTTCACATTTCGGTAAATGTCGACATTTACCACTAAATATCGACATTCGCCGATTTCGGACTTTAACCGTAACATATACAATACATTATATAAAAATCCGACTACGTATTGGATAAACACAGAATTTCAGTAAATTATAAAACACTGAATAGTAACTCGACATCCCCTAAAAATTTATTAGATAAGTACAATATGGTTTTAAGATAGGGCTATCTTAAGTTAACTCAAAATAAAATTATATGGAAATCGTTCCGTTGCAAGTGTCCGAAAATCCACCCTGGGTTAAGTTGTTCATACAAATGAACTTCTCATTGATTATTCATCTGGTTTGACGAAACTAAAAATGTCTCGGAAATGTGAAGTGAATAATCAATGAGAAGTTCAAAATTTGTATAAACAACTTGACCCAGGGTGGATTTTCGGACACTTGCAACGGAAAGATTTCCCAATAATTTTATCTAGAGTTTATTTAATGATAGTCCTATTTTAAAACCATATTGTACTTATCTAATCAATTTTAGGGGATGTCGAGTTACTATTCAGTGTTTTATGATTTACTGAAATTCTGTGTTTATCCAATACGTAGTCGGATTTTTATATAATGTATTGTATACACATTATAGAATTTTTTGTGGGCTAACTTCACATGTAATTTTATTCAATAAAATAATCAAAACGTGGGCTGGGCTAACTTCACATTTGTGTAAGAGTTTTTATTTTATAAGTGTTGCCATATGATATTTATTTTATTTTCTGGGATAACTCAAAGCGATCCTAAATAAAGAAGCCGCAATCATCGAAATTGAACTTAAAAAGTTTATACCCCATATTTACTAACACATCAATAAGTTGTGACGTCATTAAAAAAATAATAAAATCGCTCTACAGTTCATATTTATTACTAAAAAATTGAACAGCGTACAGCAAAGAAAAAGTAAAAAAAATATTTTTTATTTTTGTTTTTGTTTTTGCTGTCAAAAATTGTTCACAAAATGTTTGTAGGTTATACCCGTCCGTAGACAATAATAAATTATTTATTATAATAAAACATTTATATTATAATTAATAATTAATATTGTTGGCCTGTGGATAAATATGTTAATTGTGAATGTGATTTGTGCAACTATATCTTTGGGTTTTAGAATTATTGTGGAAATATCACTATTCTTGAAGATCGTGATCGTCTTCGTTATCTACAAACATTGATGTAGATCATCGTCCACTGTGTTTCATTCCAAATTAAATCAAACTATTTTTAGTTCCGTGTGGATTGATGGGTCTAAAATAATTCTGCTGTAGTGATTTAGTTTGTTGGTGTTTTGGTTTTGTATTTGTACTAATTCATGGAATTAGATTAGAATTTACTTGTTTGTTCCCAACATATTTATCGTTTTTGTTCTCTTTTAGTGTTTCACCAAATCGTTCAGCTTACCCATGCGATATACTGTGGTAAGACAACGTTAATATTCGTTCTCCTCGGCAACGATATAGATTACTAAAATATTGACTCTTGAATTGAGTCCCATTGTCGGTTATACAAGTTTCCAGTTTACCATTATTTGAAGAATTTACTCATCTTCTCCATGTAAGTCGTTGACGTTAGACTTAGAGCAGTAGTGAACGTTGGAAACATTGAAAAGTAATACGACATACCACTTCCATTAGAAGTACTCTAAAAAGGACATGAAACTAGCCAATAATTGTGATGTTATTATCAATTTTTAGCTTGTATAACTCGACGGGTGATTATTGAAGTTTTAAAAATGTGCCGTAAAATAAGATTTTGGCATCGTGAGGGAATAATGTTCTTGTAACAAAATATAATTCAACCACACAAAATGATCGTTCTTCATCGGTTCTTCGATAGTTCGTCATTGTCTAGACGAATTTCCATTATAAATAATTAATATTTGGGTAGCATTTGAGTCGATAAGACATGATATGATATTCACTGTTTAAAATCATTTACTAGCTTGTATGATATTGACATATGTCGATGAATTATATGTTTTGAATTTCCACTGTTGGATTCAATATACGGTGTAATGGAAATTTCGTTTTTCGGCCAAAAATGCTGTGTAGGAATTTCTGTTTGATCATCAATGTAAATGTTTTTTCGTATATGTCTTTTGATGGGCTTGGAGGTGGGACTTTGAACTATTATTTTAATTTCAGCCAATTTGAAGTTATTATTTCTATATAAAAATGGAAGATCTCGGAGAAATTTTTGTTCTCGTGCAAATGATTTTTTTGATATACGTTTTGGAATCAAAATAATTTTTAAAATCCACTGTCTTCTTATTACTTGTTCGGCCAAAAAATCTGTCATACGTATACATGTGCACATGGCAATAGCTGTAAACGGAATTCATTGACACAATAGCTGCATTTGTTTAACGAAATCACATATAAATAATTCATATTCAACTGAAGTGGAAAGTTTACAAAGTCGTCATGGTAATTTAAATTAGAAAATGTTTGAATGAATTGATGATTTTTTTTATATGAATTGAAAATAAATGTAAGTTGACGAAGCTTTTGGTACCGTTTTATTTTTAAACGGACAGTCATGCAAGTATTAAATTGTCGCTTAGAATTATTTTCAGCCAAACAGTCGATTTGACGTTTAAATGTGCTCATGACAATGTCTTAAAACAGAATTTAGACAACACAATAAATAAATATATATGTTGAAAAAAACCATACATGAATGCTTCATATTCAACTGAGGTGAATCGTCCTCAGTCATGATAATTCATTTAATGAAACAAAATTGAAACCATTGAATACTAATCTGTGGACGAAGCTAAAGAGGTACCGTTTTGTTGTTAAATGCTGTTTGTGTCTAAATAAATGTATTTTATTAAAAAAAACAATTCAAATACTTAAAATTGTTTTAAAAATTCACACTGTCAAAAATCGTAACGACTTTTATGATGCCATCTTGTATCGAGTTTAACAACTGCTGTCTTTTATAATGCCATCTTGTATTGAGTATAACAACTGAATGGAAATCAAAAAAATTTAAATAATTTTTGAAGTATTCACTTTCATTAACATGTATGGATATTTTAATTGTGTACTTCGTATTATCGCATTAACAATATTCTTTAAAATATTAATAAATACGATTTATATTATTAAAGTTATAAAGTGCCATCTCTTATTCAATATTTGAAGTATGTTTCTTTTTCGTAGTTCATACGTCATTGATCTCGTTTTATATATTTTTATACGGCGTTTAGAACCAATTATAACATGTATATGTATAAAAATTGAATAAAACAAACCGTTTTTATTTTTATCATAACTATTAAAATAATTCGTATTTTCATTTGATTTCCATATATGTTATATGAAAATGTTTGATTTAAATTTTGATATAAAAATAATTTTTGTTTTCAGTAATTTTCATTCATTAAAGTTGAGCCAAAAATCTTCAATTTTACATTAGTTCTTATGGAGCGTATGAAAATCTAGACCCCATAAAAAAGCTCGATAAATTTAAAGGGTCAATCATTGCGGCTTCTTTATTTAGGATCGCTTTGGATAACTGCACATGCATCAGAACTAGCAGGGGTTGAAAATTGTACTAGTCCTCCTTTATGGACTCAAAGTTTTCGGTCGCTGATTGTAGCCTAATATATGGTTAAAAGGGTTTCTCTTAACCCCGCGGTCTCACCGTTGACCAAAAGAAAAACTTGTAAATTGGTTTTGTTCCATGCTTAAGTGAAAAATAAATGCTGTTCACTTATGCAGTGATTCCACAAGAATGACTGCTCGGAAGGATATATTCACAATACAGACCTTTTGTGACCAACTCAATAGTATTCTAACTAAACCGTCAACGGTTTTTATGCTTAAGTTACTAGAAATGTAATTAAGGTTTGAAATCTGGAATCGTCTACTTTCTGTACATTTCATTTGCCAGGTCCATAATTTTTGCCAAAAATACCTGGTTGACGAGATCTAAAAAAGGTCGGAAAGACACCTTTAAATCACTTACTAAAACGTATTTTTTGTAAGCATTGTGAGAGTTATGAGTAACATACTTACTGCGTAGCTTTATAAGGCGGTGGGGGATTTGCGCTTGATTGTTAGAGCAGAACGTGTGTTCAGGTTATGTACAGTTAAAATGGCTGGTGAAATTGATAGAGTCTGAATCTCTTTTGGGTCGACTTGGCTGTCTAAATGAAGTAAACTTCAAAGGGCGTGAGGTATTTATTGTTATTGGCTTTAATGATCTGCACAAGTAAGGATAATTCAACTTCATCTCATGTTGCTCATCTAAACTTTTCATTGAAATAATAAACTAATAAAGATTCTTTTAATGAACTAGAGTAGTCGTACCTTGAAGATCTTGCTGCGTATTCTCACTGTGCATTTTCTTTGACTTGTAGCATGCATGCTCGAATAAAAAATTAGAAGAAACTTAACTTCCAGCACCACAGTGGAGGAGAAACATAAACTGTTGAGCACCTTCTGTGCTTCTGTTCTAATCATATTCTCTTCATATTTGAGTGGCGAAAGATATTCAATAAAGAATTTTTCTGAGAACAATTGTTGAATATAGTCGCCGGTTGAAGCTTTGTAGCTATAAGAAAAGTTAAATCTCAACGCAGGCTTGGGTTCGGTTCTCTGAATTGACCGAAAAATGAGCATACATCAAATGAAATTAACGTGATAGGGTATAAAATCGTTGATTGGGCCAATTTCTATTAATTGGTTCGAAAGATCTAAATCGAGATGCACGAAAGGTTTTCGACTTGTTTTATTTTTTTGTGAAATCAATTCAGCAATAACCACAACCGCAGGTATAGATAGCATTCTGTAGGAACCTGAAATTCTTAATGTAGACTGTATTGTACACTGTCCTGTGCCTTCATTTGTCATTAACCTACTGAATATTTTAGTACCAGCTATTTGACTGCTGAGTTAGACCTTACTACGTTTTCTACCTGGAACAGCAAGTTGGACGCCATATGTCAGCGAGGAAAAACCATAAACTGTTCTGCATAACCTGAATACGTAGTGTTAAAATTAGCAAATCAGATGATGGTCAAAATACTCTTTCGCTTTCAGAAACATCTTAGGTTTGCGTATAAATTCTACATATTCGCAACAAGAGCATATTCATACCAAAACTTTCTATAAAAAAAAATGTATACCCAAGAAAACCATCATTGTTACCACCACCATCATTTCATCCAAATCTTCACACCAAAAATAAAAATCGCTAATGTATCTCACATGCTCATAACATAAAAGATGTGGTATAAGAAATGATGTAAGACATTATGATAAATATATACACTTCGTGTGCTACATACACGATATAAGAGACAACATAATATATATAATAAAGAAAGATGTCCAAATGCAATTAGAAGATCCAGTGGTCATTTTGTACACTGCATGTGTCCTCCGGCTATATTCAATATATGTATATATGTACACATATATGTGACGTTTTGAGTTACATTTTACAACAACGATGTGTATGGAAGAGCGATCGCACTCAAAATAGGGTAGCACACAAAAAATTTTTAATCCTTCAATTTATTACCAATCAACGTCTTCTTACAATTATACCAATTTTATGAAAATCCCCATGATTCGATTTTGACAATAGTTTATTTAAACGGTGTCGTCGTCCACCCTGTTTACTAAATATACAATTTTCTTTTTGATTCAATTTAATTTTGTGAAATTATGAAAATTGGATTTCACTGGGTGCGCAAAGCGAATTATATACAAATGAAAGGGTCCCATGAATCGTATCGTACGTATATAAATTTCACACGGATTTATACTAGAGCTGTGTAAAGATGATATACGAATAGGGGATGATTTTTACGGAATCGTGGTACAATATCGATTGGAAAATTCTTGACCGTTGATTTAATGTCATATTGACCATTGGTTTTATGTCTATACGAAAAGTTTTAAAATTGCATTAATTAATCTGATGCACATCGATATATGTACAATAAACGTGCATAAAGATGGATTTGCAACAGATGTTGGTCTTGTGTGGTGTGCATCGTATATACACATATTAAATTACTATATAAGTCGGGACTGGCGAATGTATAGTATGTGGACGATTTGAGAAATGGCCTCTAATTTATTATAATAAAATAAGTTTTAGAATATTAGAGGGTTAGTCTAAATTACCGCGGTGTGTATTTTTCAGTTACACGATATTGTGATGAGTTTGTTTTATTTTTTTTGTCTTGTACGCATATATTCGTTCGTCTTATTGTATGTTTCGTTGTTGTCTACTCTTGTGTATGATATATGACCGAAACCAAGTGATTTATGATTTCTTACATGTTTTTAACCTTTATATTATTCCAATGGAATATTATGCTTACCTTGAGATAGGCACAACTTAAAAAAAGGATATGTTTTTTGTTATGTACAAAGACGTTGCAATATCCTTACATATTAGTATCTTCTAATACTTGGTATTTTACCTCAAATGACGAGGAAAATGTAATTTATTAAATTTTATTTTTGTCTTAACCGCTGCTTTTCTCTGCTTATTCTTCACGGCGTAATTTTTTTTGTTGAACCGTTGTTAAGCGTGCAATTATGAAAATATAAAAGATTAAACCGTATACCTTTTGAGTATGATAATTATAAGATCTGGAAACGAACGAGATGGCTTGAGGTTTGATATATTATGCAAATGGTTTGTGTAATTTGTTTGTTTAAAAAATTTGATGCCGTCAAATTAATGTTTCGATCATTTTTTATATTTCGTTTGATTAATCATTTGTTTGTTTGTGTTTTAAAGGTTCATCAGTACCACATTGAAAGTTAAGGAACCTTATAATATCAGAATGATTCACAAGAGACATGAAGGCTGCATTTACAATTACATGGTATTTTGCTATAGAATTCGAGTATAACCCGAAAATATTGGGAAATGGTTCTCAAAACTGTAAATAGTAAGCAGATCTTATATATACCATCGTAATTTGAACAATTATTTTTCTAAATTTTACTCATACGGCTTGGATTTTTTTAACGGCTTGTAGCAACCTTTTTATGCAACTAACGCGGCTCTCCCTTAAAAAGTCGCTGTATTCGTTTTGTGCCATATATCACACGAATAAGTCTTGCCAATGTTAAAAGCCTTTTTTCGTACTTATCCATCAAGGTTCAACTTTCTCCTCCAAACATAACAAAGGGTCTCATCAGCATTCTGTACAATTTCAGCTTATCCGTATTTGCAAAATAATTTGATTCCAAAAGTAAACGTCATAGTGTATATATATTGCAGCGGCAAGGCAAACGTTGCTTTTCTCTCCCACACTATTTTTGTGAGTAATGAGAGATCCAAGATACACAAATCTCATCACTCCCTTAAACGTCTTGTTACCACTAAACTGAAATCATTTGCGTCTCGGTCTCGAAAACCAGCGATCATATTTGTTTTTGGACTTTTTCATTTTGAGACCAACGGAAACTGGATCAAGTATCTTTTTACTCCGTTGCTATTTAATACAATCACACAGATATCATTGCATCAAAAAGTTGGTTGGATTGTTGGAATAAGATATTGTCTTGAGGTTCTCAACTTTTACAAAGGCTGTTCTATAACATGAGTTTAAACAGTATCAAGAACAACGCATCTCCTTGTCGGACATCAGAACAAATTGCAAAAGTTTTCGATATCCTATTCGAATAGGCTATCGAAAACTTTACTCCTCCCTTTGGTAGCACCCTCTGCGTAGAGTTATTGAATCGAAACCGAAGATGATAACTTTATTATTTTCGCGAGAGAACAAATGATTTCTTGTTGATCACTATGATGAACAAATGAGAGCCGCCTTTGCTTTCCTCCTGGTTGACATTTAATTTTCTGACATAAGATTCGGATTACAAGTTTTAATTAGCTTAAGACTATCTTCCAATGTATAGTCGAATAGGTATGGTTTCGTGATTCAAAACATTATCACTGGTGGATTTCACGGTTAATTCCGTGAGATTCGACTGGTTCACCGATTTGTTAATTGTGCGCTCCTTTTTACCTTGCTGTTCCGATTCCGCTCAATATATCGTGCCACAGGTGATGATTGTTACGGATCCAGGAGTCGATTTGTAATAAATTGTATTATAACGTATTTTATTACGCTATTACAATTTATTGCAAATTGACTCCTGGATGAAGTTGTATTACCTTTCCTCGTAGGCAGTGACTGATTGGTAACCCACTATCCTGGATTAGAACAATATCATTCACTTCAATGGAACGTTTTTTATTATACCACTTATTGCGCCATCGTAAACTGGTGAGATATTCATTATACCACCTTCTTCAAAAATGATGAACGATGTCATTTATAACTCTCCACCTTTCTGACGACGAACCATTCACATGAACACTGTCTAATGATGGAATGGCGATAGGAAAATATCTTGTGCCATTCAATATAAAAGACGTTTGTTTAAAATAGCCTCAATTTTGGCAGTAAGTGTGATCATCTTTTCTAATGTTGAACCGTTTTTTCGATTACCCGCTTGAAATGAAACTTAAAGGATTTCACACCCGTTTCCCAAAGGTCACCAAAGTGAGGACTTTTTGGAGGATTTAAATTCCACTGGATATGGGTTTTAGATAGCAATTCGATGATGTGACTTGTTTTCTCCAGTAGTTTGTTGAAAGATTGGTTGAGTTTTACCTCGCCCCAAAAGAGTTTGTACCATTTTCAATGTACAAATTATGACAACCATCACGACTCGATTTAAACCATTTATGAGGCCCCAAAAATGCGTCACTAGTGAGATCACCCACTACTTCTAAATGTACAGCTTTAATGCTCATACATACATGAATTCAAACGTATGTTTTGTTTGTTTTATCTCTTTCTTTGGCCAAATGCTGGGAAAAGGGACCAGCATAATCGATGCCAGTCGATAAAAAAAGACGTACCAAATCTAATCTGCTCTTTGGTAAACTTCCCATTAGCAGAGTTTAAAGTTCCACATTAAATCTCACACACTACACACAACCTTTGACCAATAATTTTGCTAGAAAATTTACCTCTTGGAATCCAGAACCTTTGTCTCATCAGACTCATTAATAAAGATGCTCCTTCATGTTTGGAATAAATATGCTCGTCTTACAGAAGAAGCCAACTAACTCTCGAGTTTGCATGCAGAATGATTGGATGTTTAGTCGCATAAGGTGCTATACTATGGTGTAGCCTGCCACCCACTCGTAAAATACCGCATTTGTCTAAAAATGGACTTAGACACATTAAACTGCTATCATTTCCTATATCACCTTTTGCATTTAATCTCGCCACCTCACTTGAATAAAATTTCTGTTGTTCATGTTTAAACAGCATGGTCTCGACTTGAAATAATTCATCTCGCCATAAGGACTTGCTAGACACAGTATACAATTTCGAATACTTGCATGCATCTATGAACCTTAGAATATAACAAAGCACCCTTTTTGCTCGTTGATACGATGAATATGAACGTAAAAACTCATCAATCCACTTATTCTCGATAACTGCACTAAGTGTAAACATTTTGTGGATTTCTTCTTCCGCTGTATTATAGGTCTTACTCTGATCTGGCCACTTTGTTTGATCTTGGTATAACCAATTTGGCCCTCTCCACCACATATTGTTGTCCGATAATTCACTTGGAGATAAGCCGCGCGAAGCACAGTCTGCTGGATTCGAAGATGAAGGCACGTGTCTCCACTGCTCGCGCTTACAACTTGATTTAATTTCGGCGGTTCGATTTCCCACGAACGTACTCTACCGTCGTGGATGGCCTTCCAACTAGTTCCAGGGTTTACTTGATTCAAACCCTTTAATATTAGTAACCACTTTGCACTTAGATCTTCCGTTAATTGATCATCCCAATCTAATTTTTTACACCACAGAGTTTGCATAAATATTTTAATGACAATAGTTACCGGAGCTACCCAGCCCATGAGACCGAACAAGTTGCCAGTCGCCGATAATACCTTTCTCTTGGTGTAATTATAATACAGATCTTGGCCTAGTTCGCAATCAATCAGGAATTGGTCTCTCTGTGAATTCCAATGAACTCCAAAAATTTTAACTGAATACTCTTGTAAATCTCGTTCACTATAATATGTTTATAGGTGCAGTATCTAAAAGATTTTTGGGTATGTCATCTAATACTGCTGTATTGTTTGTTTTCCATTTACGCAGTGTAAATCATTATTTCTTGCTTCATCTATACTTTGAGATCCACTCATCAAGTGGTTATCGACATAAAAACAATTTTTGATATTTTTTGAAGCTTTCGGATGTGACTCAGTGTATTTTCCCGCAACTGCTTGTAACGTTCGTGTAGTCAAATACGATGCTGACATTAATCCGTATGTTACGGTTAGCAATTTAAAATGTTTGATAGGTTCACTCACATCATTTCGCCATACTATTATTTGATACTCCGTATATCTGGAGTTGCTTATTTGACCATGCGATACATTTTTTCCGCATCGGCAGTGAACACAATCGGATATTCTCGAAACCGCAAAATAATCGTGAATAAACTAGGTTGTACTACAGGACCTGTGGCTAAACATTGATTTAGAGATACACCGCTAGTAAATTACCGACCTATCGAACACAACCCGCAACTTTGTGGTAGTGCTTTCCATCCGTAGAACACCATGATGTGGTAGATAACTTTCCCGCTTTATTTCTTTACTCGTTAATGGACTAGTGATTTTATTAAAAATTAACGCACTTAATTCATACTCGAGTGGTTGGTTGGTTTTCATAATAATTTGAACTCTACCTTTAGTACTGCCTGCGTTTAATTCCCCAATACCATTTACTGTCACCTTTGAATTAACACTTCGTAATTTTAATCTTTGCACGCAATCTTCAGTGATACAACTCATCTGGGAACCACAGTCCAGCAGAGCTCTGCAGTAATTTATTTTATTATCGTGACTCATTATCTTCACTCTAGCTGTGGGTAAAATTGTGAAGTTGGAGTCGTCAAGATCTGAACTAGCATCACCTACAAATTTTGATTTTTCGGGTATTGATTCCCTTTTGTCTGCCAATTGAGTTGTAATCTCCTCAAAATGAAGTAGAGTTTGATGCTTCCTTCCACATTTTTGACAACGTCGATTTGTTGGACATCTATGAACAGGATGTTTAGCACTCAGGCAATTGTAGCACTGATTTGATGTTTGGATGAATTCTTTTCGTTTGATTGCATCCATTTCATGAAATTTTTCACACTGTTATTATGAGTGCGCCAAACTGTCGCATATGGTGCATTTATAGTGGATTTGATTTTCCTTATGCTCTTGTTCATTTGTAGCTATATGACCTTTGACTACATTGCTCGGTAGTATTAGCTTTTGAGGTACCTGGCATTTTTCAAAGGTAGAAATTCTTCTTTCCAAGAAATTCAAGAGATCATTTATGGTTGGATGATCTTTGCCATTGAAAAATCAGCCCACGCTATTTGAGTTTTATCGTCATGTTTCTGGCATACTAAATAAATGACCCACGGATCTCGAGTTTCCGCATTGTTCCCCAAGGTATTTAATCCACGAATCACCTCATCCGACATATCACGTAATTTCCGCAGACTTGGAATATTATTCGGCAAAGCATTTGGTTGGTCAATAAATCTTTCAATAAAGGTGTTTATTATGTATCTTTCTTTGCCGTACCGCTCCTTTAGTTTATTGAATTCGCCAAGCTAATTATTTTCTGTGACTCTAAGGTCTCGAACTAATGATGCTGCTTCTCCTCGTAATAAGCCTTTAAGATACTGGAATTTTTTCCACCCCGGATAAATTTGATTCGTGAATCGTGGTACTGTACATACCGAAAAATGAAGGCCAATCCGCATAATCCCCTGAAAATGGGGGAATGTAAAGCTTTGGTAATTGACGTCTGAACGGTTGCTAAGTGAGGATCGTTGGTTGTAAAATTCAAGACATTCATCGATTGGTGTTGAGCTCCCTGATTAATATCCTCGAGTCATAAATTTGCCTCTTCACTGTCGCTTAGCTCCAATATACGAGCTCCAATATTACCGAGTAAGTCATGAAGTGTTCCCGCTTGATCAAGACGTACAACGAGATGTTCTATTTCCGTTCTTTCATCAGTTTCACGAGCAAATTGTACGATTTGCGCTAATTTATTTTTGTTCACCGTTCGTTGCCGTTTTAACCACACAATTTCTTTATCTGACATTCTTCAAAATATATAACAGCACGCCTTGTGGTGCACCTTTAATCCTTTAATTTCTCTTTAGAGTAGGGACCAATTAAAGAAAAGAATTTTAATTATCACTTGACCCGCACTTTATTTTAGTTTCACACAAATTGCTCAATCGGTATTAGTTACAAATTGACTTAACTTAACTTTCATATCAGCTTACTCACCGCAATACGGCTCGAAGGACCATTAATGGCGGATTTTACGCTAAATTCCGCAAGATTTGACTGGTTCACCGATTAGTTGATTGTGCGCTCCTTTTTACCTTGCTGTTCCGATTCCGCTCAATATACCATATATCATACCACAGGTGACGATTTTTATTCAAAATGATGCCGATATAAGAGGATTAGCACAAAATTATGCGCAAAATTATATTTTGGTTAATTATTAATATGGAATATTAGTATGGAATTCAAGTTATTATATTGCTAATTTTTAGTCATTAAACCACCAACTGCAAAATTTTGATTTAGAGAGACAGCACTAGTAGATTTTGTCGACCCATCGAACACGACCCATAACTTTGTGGTAGTGCTTTCCATTCGCAGAATATTAGTTCATAATTTCAATTATTGCAATTAGTCGGCGTTTTCTCATCCTACTTAAGACACTATTTTTGACATTTTTAAACGAACATTGAACGAGTAAATCGAAGAGACGCTATTAATCGCATTCCCATACCATAATTTTCTTCACAGACACTTCACAAGCAAATTGATTCATTTCTCACAATAATTCATATTCCTTGCACTCGAATGGACATCGAACATTCCCTGCTTTCGTTAAATGGCAAACTATTAATTATTAAATATTAAATATTCTCTTCAACAAATTACCCTTCATTTTTTATGAAATAACGGTTTTTTAAGATTTTGAACTCCTTAAACGAGAGTTATTGTAAGGATTGCTTCAAATGAGTATCACTGAACATAAATCACTTCCGTTTCGATGTATGACTGTTTTAAAATGATTTCGCCATTTTCTCCACAGATTCACTTGAAACATTCGGAGTTATTCTCTCTTCATAGCGCAAGTGAATTCCTCATAGGATCAATTGCGTCTTTGTTACTAAAACTAGAGTTCAGATACAAACCGATTTTAGCAATCACCAGCATTTAGTTTATTTTTAAAATTGAAACCAGTCTTCCACATTTCACTCCTCATTTCATTACTCCTTCAAATATTTGTTTTCCCTTTATCTCCATTCTAGGGCATCTATTAGACTGGACCATCGAACTCTATTCGAGGTTATTCTCTTTAGTTTCTCCCATGTTTTCCCAAAATGTTTTGCTTCAGTTAGAACCGTGCTTTTCCAAGTCACTGCTGGCCTTCCAACTTTTCTTTTCCCTTGCAGATTCCATCCTAATGACATCCTGGTAATGTGCATTTGGATTGTTTGTCGCAGTAATTCTTCATTTATTCGGCCAGAAGCATTTGATCAATCGCTTAAGGCATATATTCAGAAACACTTGGAGCCTTCTGGGGATTTACTGCGCATGTTTCCACGTTTCACCGCCATACAGCTGTACTGAACTTCAAATATTAAAATCCCTAAATTATTGTTCCTTAATCCCTCCGCATTGCCTTAGTGGCTACCTCATAAGATGGATCCTCAATGAACATCTCTGGTTTGAATAAAATGAAATTAAATCAATATAATATATAGACAGCTAATTGGGAGACCCGTTGCACACCAAAATCATGAGAAATTTTCCCTAGACATATTGTTCGAACAACGATTGCTAATTTACATCGTGTAATCGATATTTTTTTGTATTTATAAGCTAATTTCTCCTTACATAATCTTGAGTCTCAATCAACAAGAACAACAATAACAAAACGAAAATAATAAAATGAAATTGATATCAAATCTCGATCTTGTTCGATTTAAATTCAATTACCATGTAAAAATAAGAATAAAATTGATTGACTTGCGAAAAGGAAAAGGGTGAATAATGTGTAATGTCGGTTGTTCATTTTGTCGTCCTAATCACTTTCCAATATTTTCCTTTATCCCGCGTGTTTTTTTTTCTCTCGATTATGATATGCTAATATTTTAAACGGTTTTGTCAAGCGAGTCGACATCATAAAGCAAAACTCAAACGAAACGCATACACACACATACACATATAGTGTGTTAAGTCAATTAATTTTTAACGTTTCAAATTTCCATATACGAGTACGATTATCACAGTGATATCATCGTCCTCCAACTAACCTAATAATTTAATTACATCATTGCACACTTATATATGGAAAACCATAAACAGATCCCTTTTAATTTTCATTTTTTGTGTTTTAATTTTCATTTTCACACAAAAAAAATTAATACACAAAAAACAAAATGTGGAAAATCTGTTTTTCAACAAAAACGCAACTTTTTTTTATGTGTACTTCTCGTGCACATAAAATCTAAAAAAAAAATATTGTAAAGCTTTTTTATGTATGTATGTATGTTTGTATGTACTGTATAAACCAAAAGTGAAAATGTAAAAAAAAAGTACGACAATGAGAGGCATGATGCTTTCCACATTTTTTTTCCAACATTTTTATTTTTTCATTCGTTGTTGTTTATTTTTATGCAAATTAAATAAAATAGACACCAGTTGATTCAACAAAAATAAAAATAAACGAGCAGCACAACATTACATGGAGAGAGAATTAAATTTCTTTCAACAGATATTAATGTGCTTTACACTACGGAAAAACAAAAGGAAAATGCAAATATCGTTAAGTTAATGAAATAATTTGCTGTTCTCTATGGTTCCAAAAGTGATTCATGAATAGCTTTATGGTTGAAATCGAGATTTCTAAATGTCAACAGATACGTTTCGGCAGCGTCATTTTGACTCCTAATAATGACTACATAGAAATAATTGTAATAACACGTTCTGTGCTTCGAATACTAGGTCTTAACAAAACCCGCAAATTTAATCTGTGTTCATCGCATTTGGGCCAATATTTACTTTCCAACTCCAACCAGGCAGGTCCTTTCCACCACTGTCGTAGATTCAATAGTACTGATGGGAATACTCCTTTTGATGCATAATCAGCTGGGTTTTGATTCCAGTGCTGCCTTGATAATAAATTGAATATCTCCGCAGTCCGATTACCTATAAAAGTTTTCCATTTCACGGGGTGGTCCGACAACTATGCCAAAACTATCGACGAATCTGTCCATGCATATAATTTGGTTGATGGCTCCATTGTGTTTTTAATTAAAACGAGTAGTTTAGTTAAAAGACCAGCTCCACACAACTCCAATCTTGGAAAACTAACTTTTATTTATAGGAGCAATTTTAGTCTTGTATGCGACCCACGTGACATGAGTAGTTCCATCATCCTTTGTAGATCGGCAATATACTACGGCAGAAAACGCTCGCTCACTCGCGTCTGAGAATCCGTGTGGTTCTGTTTTCTCATTGAGAATGTACATTTGAAACAAAATTTTAACGATTATTGTTGAAGGTGACACCCACCCTAACGGGTCAACTATTTTAGAGGCATTGGAGATTAAAGTACGTTTGGTTGAAATTAAGGGTTTTGGTAACTTCACCGTAAAAGTAAAAGTATCCTTTAAGGGGTTCCATTGTATGCCAAGAACATTTGTACTTGGTTCGTTTTCCTCTATTTCCAAAAAATGCGACGTATCTGCCAATTCTCTTGCATTTGACATCCATTTCCTTAATTTGAACTTAGACTGGCCAATGACGTGTTGAATTTTGGTTTGGTTTGGAGAACCCGCAAATTTAATCGGTGATCCAAAAAATATTTTGTATATTAATTTATTTAAGGGAGAGAGGCAAATAAGAGTTTCAGAGTCTATTTTAAAACCTGCTCCATCTTGAATATTTAAATTGGGGTTCCAGCCTTGACATTACAGCCACCCCGTATCTAAGCAGTTTTATTAACAGCCGGCATGTGCCTCAAGAAAGCTCTCCACCATGAAGCTTGTACCTTGGTAGAATAGAGAGATGAAAAATTAAGGAGATTTTTTAACCAGGAGATTTTTCACACAAAATAATCTTGACTAAGTTCAACTGTATATTGAGAAGGTCCAAAAAAGCAACCTGGCTGTATGATGTGATATCACTGAACTATCCTCTTCAGTTATACTGTAGGAAGTGCTTGATAAAAATCACCCCAATTGCATAGGCTTTCGTTAAAAGTCAGATGCAAGCTTCACTGCAAACCGGTAAGAAACTGTTGAGCTGCTTTAAGCTAAACCTTATTACGACATCTATGAAGGTCCAAGTGAAGTGGGTTACATACTTCTCAGTAGGATGTGGTGACAAAATGTTATTTTCCTATCACTCGTACAGAAATGTATTGAGAAGATTCTTCCTAGTCTTGTCCAAATTGTGAGTAGATTCTTGTCCAAATTCTGATGGACGTGATTTTTATTTCAAAAGGAGAGGGGCGACCTAATACCCAACCAAAAGCATATCGAGCAATCAGCATCACAACAGTTCTTATTAAATCGCTTTAAATGTTATGGCTCAACAGGTACGAAGCGTTTCAATCTTGCAAATCTATCCAGTCACAGCTTTTAGTTATCTAATAAACAAACTCGAGAAAAGTATCACTGATAAGGAAATCAACATCTAAAGCTTTGGTAGTATGGTGGTTTATATTGAGAGTATTTTTGAAATTACCGCATATTAGTCTATAAAAAGGACAGAAAGAGGAAAGAGGTGGACCTGCTTACAAGTATAGGTGGATTCAATCCATGGAGAAAAAAACAATTACCGCCATGTTAGGAAGCGAAAGGCAGCTATATGGTAACTATTACGGATGTAAAGCGTTGTTCATAAGTAGTAGTATTATTGCCTCTATTGTAAATATGAATTGCTTGTAAATATAAATAAGTCAAACATCTATACGTGCCACGAAGGCACTTTGAACCTGTCAGAGACTCTATATGGATGAACCAGGGGCTTAGAATCTTAAATTATCTATTGTACATTTCAAATAATTATTAAGCCTATAGTCACATACGTTTCGTTAATATAGTGACCTGCAACTCCTTTTTAAATAAAGTTCACCAAATAGTCATACCTCAGTATTCCTGGTGCAATGAGAACTTCTACAACAGCTGCAATGGAGGTTGCTCTTAAACAGAGGAATAAATCACACAGATCTATATTGTATTAGACAGCCAAGTAGCCGTTATGCCTCTTAGGTTCCATACCAATTTTTTATAAATGGAATGGGACTGTCTGAATATAATTAAACAACTGACAACAAATAGAGTAACAGTCATGTGGATTACTCTATAATTGAGTGAAATAAGATCGCTACGGCTTTCATTTGACCGAATCAAAGAACATGTCATACTCGATGAACCTTAATTGAGGTTTTTGGTTGTCTTTTTCACAGGTGATCTTGGTGTTGTTTTAAGATATCATCTGAAAAACAATGACCTGTGTATGATGGACAGAAGCCCCTTTACTTCAATCTCCAAATATCACACGAATATATAGCAGGTTCATTATCGAGCCCGAATATTAATTGATTGGTTTAACTTAAGCGGGATTTAACACAAGAGATTCTTATAGGCCGCAGTGCTTATATTGTTTACGCTCGCATGCATAGATCGTTTCAAAAAAAAATGTCAGTGGCTTAAGTTTGCACTTGATATGATGTTTCTAGGTGAACTTATTAACCAAGAAAGCACCAAGATGCATGATGTTCTCTGATCTTGTAGTTTACTATACAAAACAAGTGTTTATGCCTACCAATTTTATTAGCCTTAATGAAACAGTAGGGCTTAGTGCCCCGTGAATCTGCTTCTTGCTTTCCCAGAGGATGATCTAGCAATTATTATGTTTATCATGAAGCAACTATAAGCAAGATTGAAGTCTTTCAATTTATCAAATCGATTTAGACTTCTCTAAGTCTCATAACTCCCACGACATGATATGTAACAATCGTATCAGTTTATAAATTTACATTGCTAGAATATGGCGGAATGGCCAATCAAGAAATCGTGCTTCATAGCCTTCTGTAAAAATAAGGGACTGAATTTCCTTATAGAATTCAATGGAAATTCACATACCATACAGAATGGGGTAGACGCTACATTAAGCAACCTTAGAGATGAGTACTTTTTGATACTCATCTGCTCTAAGGTAATAATGTCAACAAGAGAAATAAGCCGACTTTAATAAATGCGGTTCGACTATAGTTCTCACCTTAGCAGAATCTGCATTTAAGCTATTTTTTATCAACTTGCATGTGTCTGAAGAAGCTTCTCATTTTGACCATGTATATGAAGCTCAATATATAGGCAGTGGGAATAATCTAGAATTCTAAAATTGATCTACACATGAAACTACTCGTTGCAGATTCCCATTAGCATTGAGTCTCCAGTGGGATTCGAATTCAATTTAGTCCATCTGCTCAGCTTTATACACTCAGCTTATGAGAAAAGCTGTCCTGGAGTCCCATCAAGTAGGTTATGATAGCCTTGGTCTGATTATAATCATTAGACGCAAATGTGAGAGAGTTAAATTCAGAATTAATGCAAGATGGACTCAAACCAACATAGAAATGGTTGGATACACCATTAAGCACTAAATGTAAATATAAATAAGACAGTTATTGTACTCTTTACGAACACAATTGGAAACGACAGTTGAAAATTAATCCACGAAGGCACTTTAGGATAGTCGGAAACTCTATAAATGGACCTAGCAACCTGAAGCTTACAACTTAAAATGATCTATTGGTCTTTCAAAACAATCATTTGGCACATGATCACTTAAACTACACTAGTTGTGATCTACAACTCAGAACAGTACAGCCTGGCACGATATTACATGTGCAAGGAGAACTTATTCAACCAGGAGTCTTATTGTAGTTTCAGACGGACCTTTTAATGAGTATTTCGTCTTGTTGTATGGCAACTAAGCATGGTACTAGTACACAGGCAGCTCAAACCCAGAAATACGAGTGGGGATAGTAATTTCCGGGAAAAGAACTTTTATTTCAAAGACGCTAGGCATCTGTTTAAATATGTCTTTATATCACAAATGACTATATATTGTATTGGCAGTCAAACGGCAATTAAAAATCTTTAACTTATCATTAAGTTTAAAATGGCATGGGACTGTCTGAACACAATTAAACAAATATATTTTCTATGGAGTAGCTATGGAATACTATACAGCAGCGGTAACATGTTGAGGTGATCTTTAGAAAACTTCTTATTGGAACATAATTTCTGGTCTGCATAATGCAAATATATTTGTTTCACCCTCGTCAAAGAACTTTTCATATTTGGTGTACCTGAGTTGAGCTTTTTAACTATAACTTCTCCACAAGTGATCTAGATCACCCTCCTTTAAGATATCTTAAAAACTTGTACCTGTAAATGGTGGATAGATGTTATATTTTTGCCAATGGATGGCTTTAGCCTACGATTTTATCATCTAAATGGAAGAACTTTTATTCCCGAATAGAGTGATGCAAACACCATTTCTTAAAGTTTGCAATCGAGATTATATTTTCAGGTGAGCTGGGTATACATCCAATATAAAACACCATAAAATGCTACATGTTCTCTAATCTTGTAATTAGTTCAAATAGGATAAGTACAAAAAAAGTTGGAATGTGCAGTTGGCACAAGTTATAGGTGATTCAAAATAAGAGCATAATCCAGCTTATTTGCAAAACTCGAATAAGCATAATACTTAGCCTTCGTGGGAATATAAGTATCTTCTGAACTTTTTGTGTATTATCAATATACTAAAACCAGTATATTATCAATCAGATTCTGGCCGGATTTCACAAAGTTAAATTGAGAGATGGAGGTTAATACCACAGTACCAACGTTTTTATGCTACCAGTTTCATTAAAACGTGCACTGGTCCGATACACAAACATTTTGTTCGCATGTAAATATCAAAGCTCATTAACAATGGCTGGTTAGAAACGAACTACTTTCCGAAGGCTTGTGACAAACATATAGCAGACTGACATTTGTTCGAATTTTATCATTCGATAACCGGTATTTAAGAATAGTCAAATCTTAAGTAGTTGCAAGAACCACTTAAAATAATTTTCATCATTCCCTGAGATAAAACAAAACCATCGATTACGATATTCACAAAATTTTAGCGGATATTTACATTTGTTATTTACTAATCCCTTTTTAAGATTTTCAATATCGCTTATCTTCCATCCAAATCTTTATCTACCTCGAGGCGCTATACAGAAAACCTAAACCAACAATACAATCATAATAATTTTATCTTGCCCTCTCTCCCAATAACATTTTAATGACACCACGGAATTAAGGTCCTCGGGTTATACATACATATACACAATAAACGTAAACAATTCACATTAGATTAGATATCATCAGTAAATAAAGTGACGATGCAGAAACGCATTAATTTGTCTTATTTTCAATGATTGTTTTCTTTGCATATACGAGTATACAAAGTTGATTTACATATCAACTATGTGTAGTGGAAAAAAAATACTTAATTTTTCTAAATTAGGGAACGGGGCAAACAAAAATATCTATAATCCTATATTCCCACCGTTCAAGATGTACATTTTTTTTTATATAAATACTTTCAACTGGTAACGGAGTACCCCGTTTACGTCTTATTCATCGTCCTTTTTTTTTGGTTACGTTTTGAACTGGTCTGCAAATGTGTTCCTTCTATAAGGATAAAAACTATTGAGCTGAATTTTATTTTGACGTCGAACTACGTCTTTCTTAAATCTTTATTAATTACTTGTCGACGTGAAAAGGGTGAAATTCTATAGAAAGTCTAATTTTAGACAATGACAGTCAAAAAATTGTGTTTAATGATGAGAAAGGATTTGCTAAAAAACGCGGGACATGGATAAATTAAAATGGGTTTTGCTCTCGATCTTTCAATATAACTAGGAAGTACGGTTTTTTCCAGTGAGCATTCTAATAGAAAATCTTCCAATTATAGATATATCGCTCGATCGTCGGCTTGGGGTATCACAGAATGATGATAACTCCATCAGCAAGTACCAGACCACGTATCTAGTTGCTTTATCAAGTTTTTACCGTCCCAAATCCAATTAGATCCGCTGGTGTTTATTCTTGCACTATTTAGTCCTTTGGTAGCTTTTGTATAGATAAACCAAGTCATGTCTAAAGATTTTTAAGAAGTCAGTATTTCTGTTGTTAATTATTTAATGGTGTAGGCTCCCCGGACGGACAGACACCTTTCCTTTATCATTATCATCTGTTTATAATGTTGTTGTATATTTGGTTATGCCAATGTTTTATTATTATGCATACTTCACTGGGCCACAATTCTATCCTGTCATTCATCTTTCACCTTTCCATCTTATACCATACCATTTAAACAAAGAAGGAAATGCCTCGGCCTCTCTAATTTCGATCAGGAATTATCATAATTAAAGGTTTATAGAATTGTCATCATCGTATTTAATATGAAGGCACTGTAGAGAAATCCTCTTGTAGTAGCCCTACTAACTGCAGTCTTGTTGTAGTATCAAGATTTAATAGCACTGACGATTACATGTTATACAGAGTTTCCATTTTAGGAATTAGTCACTTTTAAACGATTCATCCTTTGGCATACGCGGCTCCACTGTATATTGAGGGGTTTGTTGGTTAACTGATGCAGCGGATTTCGGTTCGCCAAGGTTATCGTATATAGAAGATTGTACATACACTTGAAGAACGACAAGAGATAGAGACCCTTCCTGAGAACATTAGACTAAAACTAGATGTTGCTATATACGGAGCCATAGTGAAATACCACTCGACATGATTTCTTCCATCACCAAAATCTCTTCAGATAATATGCCCGCCCTTTGCATCATTTTATCAGTTTAGTAGTCATTTCATCTTCACTTTATATAGAGATTTGGTTGTGGAGATCTTAACAGTTTAAATTATGTCAGTTTTATATATAAACCTTGACAACATCAACGAAGTACCTGAAGAGACATTACATTCTATATTATACTAAACTACGACTGAATCGAAAACATCCAGTTAGTGTATAAATTAGCTTGATTTAACACTTTGGCTGCCAATGCTGTAATGAGCATACGCTCTAAATTCCCCCCAACTATGCTAGTGTTGTATAGACATAAATTCTAAATGCCATCCAACCACGCACATGTTGTTCCGAACATATACATTATAAAATCTTTCTTATAGGGCCTATTTTGTCCCAACATACATTCCCGATTATATGTTACTATGCCTGTGTTTTTAAAGTCCATACTAAAGTCCATCTCACTACGCCAGTGTTGTATTGTTGTACAAATCGTTTTATGTGGTCTTGTACGATTGCCATAGCTTTGTACGATCAAATGAAGATTGATTTGAAATATCAAAGACATTCTCAAAGAACGTTCTTTTACCATTTTTGTCAAATTTAATTGGGAGTACGGACCATTGATACTAATTAACAACATGTTTTGGGATTAATTATGCCCTCAGAACAACATTTAAGACTTCCTCAATTTAAGATTCGTCACATGAGAGATCCACACAAGTTTACTCGTCTACAATACATCAACCACTTGATTATAACGTGGACAACGAGGTCATTAATTTTAAGAAGCTTTTTTGGAATTCATGCTTTTTAATCATGGGCATCTGTCTAATTTATAAATTGTAATCTGATATGTTAGAATGTAGTATTTTATTGTGCATTTTAAATTTGAGTATTAGTTCCTCAAGATTAGGAACGAGATTATTCAATGTAACTAATGGTTTTAACCTCTTCGATAACCGTATAGTTAAGATATTATCGGTATAATAGTATGATTTAGTTTCCTGGTTAAGGTATCATAATGACTTCAGAAAAATTATTAAGTTTCATCAAAGTCGATCTTTTAGAAGTGTATCTGTTATTAAATCGTATCCAGGAGCATTTCTTGATCGAAATGTTTTTGAGTTTTTAACTTAATTAAGTTGAAGAGATTAAGACAATATTCTTCATGAACATCTTTTTTTTGCTATCTTGTATATGATGGGAATATGTTTCAAGAATTGTTACTGGCCCATTTGCTTTTCTTATAGGTTATATTAGTTGACTCTGATACAATCTGATAGTTTCATTTTCATTCCCTGCGTAGTAAATGTAATTAATAAATGTTCTACTTCATTTGGTAGTTGCTTCGGCGTCGAATTGTATTTTCCATCCGGGTTTCTACTCTAGATGTTCAATAGATGTTCAATCTATATTCGTAGTTCGCTTTAGGCTAGGACGATCGAAGAGTGTTAAAACCTCATATTGAACTAGTCTTTAATCTGATGATAGTTGAATAAATTATTCAAGCACATCTTCCCAGGATAGGTAGGTCAATTGATCAGCTTGCACCACTGTGCAAACTTACATATTGGCCTACCTATCCTGGAGGATGATGTGTCTTTCCGAATAGTGCAATGTTTTTCAAGCCGAAGTAGTTACGATAGTGGAAATTTATTGCGATTCGTCAAGCATATTTAAATGTTTACGAACTAGTAAACCGGCTTCTATTAAATCGCATCAATCATTTTTTACAACGACGCAGATGTAGTTTGAGGAAGAAGGTACGAATGTACATTTTTTTTTGCGGTTTTTACAGGCCATTAATGGCCCGTACCGTGTTAACAATCTGACTCCATCGGTTTCGATCACGAGCCAGCTCTTCAAACCGTTGTAGGCAGTTTGAAGATGCCAGATCGCTCTCTACACCGTGGAGCCATCGTCGCCGACAGCGACCTCTTCGCCTACCGAAAGGCGGTTCTTTCTTAAAGGTTCGCTGTATCATTCATTTCGGATCAGCACGCAGAACGTGTCCGAGCCAGCGTACTCGCTGTCCTTTAATTTCATGCACGATATCAGGAATTTGCATTAAATTCCTGATCTCGTGATTGAAAAGAACTCGGTAAGTGCCATCGACGTCGTGTTTTAGACCATATATCACACGCATGATGATTCTTCTCTCGAATGTTAGAAGTCATCTTTCGTACTCATCCGTCAACTCTCACATCCATGCATGACAACGGGTCTGATCAACACTCTGTACAGTTTCAGCTTATCCGTATTTGCAAGATATTTTGATTTCAGCAGTGGATGTAGAGGATACAAAGCCCGATTGCCAGCGGCAAGGCGGACCTTGATATCCTCGCCCACACTGTTATCGTGAGTGATGAGAGATCCAAGATACTTGAATCTCATCACTCCTTCAAACGTGTGGTTTCCACTACTGAAATCAATTGCGTCTTGGGCTCTAAAACCCGAGGTTAGATATTTGGTTTTTGACTCGTTGATTTTGAGACCAACGGAAGCTGAACACTGTTCCAGTGGATCAAGTATCTCTTTCACTCCGTTGCCATTTAATCCAATCACACAGATATCATCTGCATAAGCAAGAAGTTGATTGGATTGTCGGAATAAGATGTTGTCCTGAGATGTTTCACTTTTAGGAAGGATGTATTCCAACATGAGATTAAAAAGTATCGGGGACAACGCATCTCCTTGTCGAACACCGGAATTGATTGCAAAAGTTCTCGATAGCATGTTCTCAACTTTAACACAGCATTGTGACGGCATATTTTCGTACGAATGTACATACTGTTATTATTAAATCAGTATCTTAGTGAGAGTGACATCACGAATTTTCAGCGCCAACAGCTCTGGATGGTTAGATTTAAAAAAAACGTATAACTGTATGTGGTATAGCTATGTCCAAAATATGCCTATGTCGGTTTCGCGAGACAGCCATCCTTATCTTATCTATCCTAAGTCTACTTAGTAGATTCATTTCGAGTCTTGCGCGGAGCAGGATGTTATATCTGAGTGTACCTTTCCTTATTAACCCAAACAATTTAAGCGGGAGTGGCGTTATGGCCATTCAGCACTTCATCAAAAGCTCCTGTTCGTTACAGTATGGAGATAAAGGTAAACCTATATTTGGTAAAGCTATATACGGACCAAAATGTGTCTATGTCAGTTCTACGAGACAGCTACCCTAATTCCATTTGGCAGGAATTTTCTGATATGCTAGTTACACATTAAATGGCCTTTCATAGGATATTATTCCTCTGAAATAATTAAGAAGGGAGCTTTTTAATCCTTGAAGGTAGCTTCTTAATTTTTAGTTGATATATGGTTTATTCTATTTGAATTTAAATATCGATAGGAGTAACCTCCAATTACATTAAAGTCAAAGGCATTGGCAACATTACTTTCGATCACATATAAGTAATAAAGTTAACCGACTTATTAAACACAAAGAAGTTTGCACTGAAAATTATTTGAAAGGATTGGGTCCTAAAGCTAATAAAAATTATTTTCTTTGGCAATCAATTAAAAGATACAAGAGGCCGATAATCCAAGTGACACCGATAAAAAACAAAAATGGAGAATGGATGCGACGTAATGAAGAAAAAGCAGAAGTGTCACCCCACTAGAAATTGCGCAAGAAGTAGATGTGAATTTGAATCCAAAGAAGTTATCTGGAATTGATGAAATTTCTCCAAGATTGTTTAAGGAGTTATCAAAGAGAGGAGTCATTGTGTTAACATATATATATAATGATTGCTTTCGACATATATATGTGCCTGAGTGTTTCAAGATTGCACAAATTATCATGATAAAAAAACAGACAAACCAGCTAAGCAAATTGCATCATACAGACCGATCCCTTTGTTACCTTCTATTTAAAAGTTGTTTGAGAAGTTATTGAAACGACTAATACAAATGATCATTATACCTGACTTCCAGTTTGGATTCAAAAATAGATTATCGACAATTGATCAAGTTGATCGCGTGACTGCAAAGATTGGACAAGCATTTGAAGAGAAGAAATATTGTCCTGCCGTATTTCTAGATGTATCACAGGCATTCGATAGATTGTGACATGAGAGCCCTATCTATACAAGATAATTAAAATAGTGCCACAAAATAACTGCCAATTACTGCCAAACGTAAATTTAGAAAAGAAACATACTCCAACTTCTCCCAACCATAGCAGAGGTGCTCAGGGTAGCGTATTAGGGCCTATCCTAAATCTAATTTACACTTTCGATATACAGACAACGGAAACAACCTCCATCCGAACTTTGGCTGTTGATACAGCAGTATTCGTTTTTCCGATGATGCAACTGCATTCTCGCGTTAAAGAAGTCACAACGAATACCCTTTTGTGGTTAAAGGACACGTTCTCGTGGGTTGTGACTCAATTCGTCTACTTGGTGTTCAGATTAGCAACAATTTAAAATGAAATGAACGCATTATCGCATTGGCCAAATCAGCTTCTCGTAAACTCGGGTTCCTCAATAGATGCAAACGGTTTTTTAAATCGCATCAGGTTCTCCAGATATATAAAACCTTTATTAGACTTTGTATAGAATATTGCTGTTAGGTTTGGGGTGGAGCATATGGCACTGCTCTTTCATATTATTCGGATGTGCCATCCGAATAATATGAAACTCCAGACTTATGAAAGATCTAGATAGCCTACAACACCGTTGAGATGTTGTAGAACTCTGCGTGTTCTATAGATAAATAAATAATAAATGTTCTGCAGAATTAAAGGACAAAATAACATTATTTGTTACTCCAGGACGGGTAACACGAGGAACGGTTAATGCGCATAGGTTTACAGTGAAGCTGCCGAACCTCGAACTGAAGATGCAAAGCGCGAATTTATTTATCGAACATCTAAAAAAAGGAATTCGTTGGGTGGTTTTCGGTTTCCGTTGAAATATACAATGCACAAGTTTAGGGCAGCTATCAAACTTTACTTGAAGAATCGCGCGTTGGGTGCAGGAGCTCTGACAGTTACCAGGAGCTAGGACAGTCTAAAAATCCGCCCTGCACCCAAATAAAACTAAACGTAAAAAAAATGAGTCTCTGAATCAAGCAGTTGAATACTTACAACACGCACTCGATAAAATCAGCCAATGGAACAGGAATTGGAAAATAAAGCTTAACGAACTAAAATTAGTACATGTCACATACACGTTGCGGCACATAAATAGCAACCTCCATACATTTCAACGGGTTACGAATTCCCCCAAGCTGAATCTACAACATACTTACACTGAAGCAATACAACTTCTTGACATGACAAAAGAACTGATACGCCTTAAAAGAATTAAACCGCATGAGCTGGTCACCTAATAAATAATGTTTCATTATTGGGAGCAGAATATTGATTTCTTGTAAACCCGCCCACGCTTAACTTACTTGTTTTAAATAAGTGCGTTGTTATCATTACTAATAAATTATCATGTTATAAGTTTTGTTATATATATTATACTATGCAATCTGGTTTGGGGTTAAGGCTCTCCTAGCTCTTTCGCAGTTCGCTTATTTACATCCTACTTTACGCCTTAATGGCCTAATCGAGGACGTACGGCTATAGATCCAATTTACGTAGAACCATCTGCGCATTGCATAGCTCCATATGACAGTCTACAGTACTGACATGGAAGATGGGTCGGCCCATGAGTTCTGCACTCCAACAGGGGGACATAGGTGTGTTCATTAACACCATCGATCCTAATCAGATGGTGAATGTGATAAGATTTCTACTATTCAATAATAAAAAAATTGAATTTGCGTTAAGTGGTGTAAGAATAGGGGTTAGGTTTCTTTTTTAAACTTGACGTTTATCCAGTTAGTTAGTTTTCTTCCAATTTCTCCTTATCCGTATAGAGTAATTCTTTGGTTCGGTTTGTATTTGTTTTCTTTTTTCATTTTTTTGCATTGGGATTTGTTTTTGTTGTAGTACTAGTTCACTCATGTATGTTTTTTGTTACTATCTTGCCGCACTTGTTATACAAACTCTTGTTCTCTCTTAGACTTTGCTGATTAAGTAATTCTATTTCTCTCAGGAGATCTTTTGGTTCTGCAGGTTCTTTGAACATGCGACATCCATAAATTTAATAAGTTTATTATGCTATAAATGATCCACCTCATAATCCATTTGATCCACTTCATAATCCAGTAGAGAGAAAGGAAGTATACACTCATTGCATATTGAGTTTTATATTTACCTCTTTTCCTTCATCGTGGCCACTTGGATAAAATAGTGCAGACTATCTTTATCGTTGACACTAGCTTCGAATCGATGGTTCAGTTTTCTACAATTGGCCTTAATTGTATTTGGGCCCATAGCAATACTATATACAAAATTGAAAGTTCTTTGGAGATAGACCACTTTAAATTTTTGCTCAGCTCATTGCAATAACTTTTGAAAAAATAAATTTAGGAAAAATGCGAAAAATTCCAATATTAAAATCAAACTGGTATGGGTTATTAAGAAATAATTTGTAAGGTTTTTTGTACTCTTGTTTTATAAGTATATTGTTATTAAATCCTGGGATGGGATAGAATAGTCTTAAGGCTAGTACTCAGATCAAAGTGAAATGAAATTTTACGGCGGTCTCCAAAAATTTATCTATTTTCACGTGAAATAGAAATGAATTTTTTTTTTTGGAGAATTCATATGTTTTAACAGTTCAATGTTCAAATTTCACGTGAAAAAATGGTTCGAATCATTATTTTCGCATGAAACAAATTGGGAGATCTTATGCGCGCCATCTTTGGTGCATTGAGATAACTATAGTTTTTGCGCTAATGAACTGAGTACTGCTTAGTGAAAACCGAAATGAAATTTTTCATTTCTGAGTTCACTCTGGTAAAACCGTATGGACACTTCACGCGAAATCGATCTGAGTACTAGCTTTTATCCGATAAAAATTTATATTTTTTCTGTGATGATAAAATGGGCTAACTTCACATGCTTCGTGGTATGGTAGAGGACACTATACCTCTACCGTTTAATGATTTGCATATAGTTTATATAAACCGATCATATTCAGTCAAAGGATTTTATAATGTACTTTGGAAGAGTCAAACATCGACAAATTCCACTCATTATGTTTCAAACTCTCTTTACGATGCATTGAGGTAGTTAATAAAAATGTTCGTACATACATAGGGAAAACATATTAATTAGAACTATAAATCATATACAAAATTGTCATGGACATGTATATACGTATAAAGATACGAGATCTAAAATATGTTTATATTTATGTATATAGTTCTTATATTGTTCTTGTACCATAAAATCCAAAATCACAATACACTGTCTACATATATTTATATACAGTACATACAACATTATGATTATTGCTATAGCGATAGTTATTATTTACCATTCATCAGTGGAAACAAAACAACATGATGTTTTTATGAGCTACATACATGTACTTAGAATTTGGTTGGATTGTCTTAAATCATCCACATATACTCGTATATATGAAATGCTAGAACTCATTTTTTCCACGCAACAAATCCATTTAATATTTTCCTCACACAAATTTTTATAGTGAAATCTCTCAATCGATATATCATCCACAGTACAACCATACATACATTGTAATATATACAATGTCGATGGAAAATATTGACATAGTCAATGTCTTTGCTAACTACAAAAGTCTTATATAGAATGAGTGTGACCATATTTTCAATCGATACTGTACACAGCATATATATATAGACAATTTCGTATAATATAATTTATAATATGTCTATTCTGATTGTGTGACATAGACGCGAATATACATACATCGCGTCGTCGTCATCAATTTATATCACATACGAGTATATATGTTGTATGTGGTGTGTCTTGTGAAAATTATAATATAAATAAAATTCACATTAAATAAACGATGCGTATCGATTAATTATTATTTATTATTCTATATATAACCACCTAGTATATACTTACAGACACATACATGTATCTATATAGTATATACTATCCCGTATCACCAAGATTATATTATGTAGTTTTTGTCTGTCTAACGAAAATAAGAAGGAATAAAGAATCGCGAAGTTCGTTTATATTTTCGCGGTCGTGGGAAATATTCTACCATCGCGTACATCTATACATACAATGTATATATGTACAACACACAGATGTGTGCGCAATTTTATTCGAGAGGGATCAATAATTATATTCTATATAGAGTGTCTTACATATATACATACATTCTTATATATTTTGGTGCGGTGCAATTCAAACTTTATTGTTTTATTTTATATGTGCACACCGGATGAGGTGAAAATTGAGACGATTGTATTATTCTTTTATATATGCTGCAGCGTATTCTTTATAATTAGCGATTTTTTCTTACTGTTGTTGTGTTGCCATATACTTATATGGCGGAAAAAGATGTTCAAATCTTTGTTGTTGTTTCCTGTAATTTTTCATATCGTAACTATATACTCGTACATGTATGTATATAGAAAGAACCAATCACTTTATATATCGATCGCGGGTAAAAGACCTGAAATTAGAAACTATATAGTCGTAAATATTGGGAGAGAAATTAGAAAACGAAAAACGGTTATTTTCTTTTTGATATCATATCGACTCGTTGTTTGAAGGGTGAAAATACGGCAATGTACAATACACATATATAGTCAAGCTCAATAATTGGGACAGTAATCCCTTATCAAAATAAATTTCTCCAAATCATTTTTATGTTTTTGGTTCGTTTAAGATTAATATATGTTTTGAACAGTACATTACAAATATTTGGAAGGCTGCAACTATTCACCTATGTATACGAGTATATTAAGACATAAATATTATTTTTATGAACACATTGCAGTTTACTTAAATATAGGAATGACTGTTCAAACAATCCAACTTAGTATTCACGCAAAAACGCGATGGTTCAAATATTTGCTCTCCTCTATGGTAAAATGCGCAGAACATTAACTTTTTTATCACCTGGGCTATTTGAACTAAGATGTATCTGTTTAAAAAGTCGTGTTACGACTTAGTGATTTGTATGCATAACTCATTCTATGACGGTAGTCCATCCTTGAACTAGTTCAGAATTGTGTCTCTGAGTTTTTCTTAACATGGTTTTTAAAGGCCATTGTTGGCCCGCACCATGTCAACAATCTGACTCCATTGATTTCGATCACGAGCCAGCTCTTCATACAACCACAAAATTGCTCTCTACGCCGTGGGACCAAAGTCGCCGACAACGACCTCTTCACCTACCGTTAAAGTCGGCTCTCCCTTCAAAGATCGCTGTATCATTCGGTTCGGATTAGCACGCAGAACATACCCTACTCGCTGTCCTTTGATTTCATGCACGATATCAGAAATTTGCATTTAATTCCTGATCTCGTGGTGTAAACGAACTCGGTATGTACCATCGACGTCGCGTTTTGGGCCATATATCACACGCATGATTCTTCTCTCGAATGTTAGAAGCCATCTTTCGTACTCATCCGTCAAGGTCCAACTCTCTCATCCATACATGACAACTCATTGATTTTGAGACCAACAGAAGCAGTGGATCAAGTTATCTTTCACTCTATTGCCATTTAATCCAATCACACAGATGGAGATCAAACACCTTATATGCTAAAATTGATGGATTGTCGGAACAAGATATTGTTTGAGGTGTTTCACTTTTTTTCCAAGCAAGAACTGCTTTGTTTCTTCTTGCAATCGTAAACCTGCGCATCAATGGGTTATATTTCGTTGCTTAGCAGTAAGACGACACTCCTCATCAAACCATTCATTTTTGGCTTAGTTTTCACTAAACCGAAGTCGCATCGACAACTGAGGTTTTCAATACTTTTCAGACACTGTTCACTTCATCAGATTGGGAATTGGATCGCAAAATGCTATTGCTGACAAGATCTTGATATTTTTGTTCTTGAAAGTATCGCGTTACATATTCCCCTGTTCTTCCTGACCCGTGGTAGCTTTGCAGTAACCCGATAATGTTCACTGCCTACGAATTTTGTTGACGACCGATACGATCAAGTTGGATGACCTGAGCTAGCTCTTTGAAAATCAACACATGGTTAATAATGTTTTGGCGATATACGAGTTTTTTTGAGTTTGTTGACATTTTTAATATTTGTTGTTTTCTACGGATGCAGGTCGTCAGCCCAGTGATCCAACCAGATTTTGTCGTCTCCCACGACAAGCTCAGTATCCAGTGGTTAGTTTTCGATGAGCCTGCTGTTTCGTTTGTAATATTTACGAAACATTAATGCCCTTACCTACAGGGCTCTTTGTTGTTTACTATATGCGTCTTTTTTTCTGATTACGATGGCAGTGTAGAATAGAAGAATATAGCATTTCTCCTTATTTGCCAATTTCCAGCGTCTCGATTTGTAAGACCTTACATAGGTACACAGTTACGATGTTTCCGGGAATCAGATCTTTACTTCTCCGTACCTCATTTACCTATTTATTATCACCTGTTGTATAGCTGAAACATGTGTGTTGCGCATCATCGTGATCCGTAAAACTATATATATAATGCACAAGTAAGATTTGATTCATGATTTTTTCATGTTTTTCTCTGACCACGCAACGAGGTTATACCAATAAATCGTGTTGTCCATTTCCCACAGGGTTTATATTTGCCTTCCTGACACATTTCTCTGGTAGCTGATTTTGCTACTACAAAAATGAAATCGTTTTTGTGGTAATTTTGTCGATATTTTTCTATCTTTAGTATATCTGACCGCATTTCACATCTACAGAGGAGTATTGAGTTGATCATCGACATCAACGATCTCCATGTTCCAGCCATTGGGAAGCCGATATTTGCGATTACCCTATATATGGGTTTCCAATCTGGAAAAGTAAATTGGGCGCCATCTGTCTCTTGTTTTCTGTATACAGGGTTGTACAATGGTCACTTAGTCGAAAGCTTGTCCCATGATTTGGTTGAAGTTTCGTATCTCGAGTGAATATAACAACTATAATATGATCTGCGTACGTCAGCATAGCGGCATTATCTGCCATTTCCATGCGCAATATACCTTCACATACGATACATTCTATATAGATCAGGGTTTCAGATAGATCTTTAAGAGCAACCACTTATAAGTTTTTATGTAGTTTTCTTAGTAGTCATTTTCTCCTATGGTAACCTCATATCGATAAGTCTCATATCTTGAAGGTAAATATCGACTTTTTTCAAGTAGTAGGTATTAAACGATTTTCAAAAACACTAGCAGTATATTTGACCGTTTACCACAGTTGAAAGTGTTTCTTACATCTCCTGTACAGGGTTGTCACTTTAAGTCATGGGTAAATAAAGTGGTCCAGCAGTTTTCCTATTGAGACCACAATCTGCAAAAAATTTCTTCCATTCATTACAGGGATCATGGTTGAGATCATAGTGTCGACAGTACTGATGTATAAGTAGCGTGCATGCCTTATTCAATTTCTTTTGCGATGACATCTCCGACTATGACGAAAGCACCACTCAGTCCTCGAATCTTGTTCTCCGTCCTCTAGGGTGTCAGTTTAGCTAAAAAAGGCACATTATAACTTTGAATTTTTGCCCAACCTTGGCTCTTCATTTTTTAGTTATAAATGGATGCAGGATCCAGATGGATTAGAACCTGTCAGTATGTTTATTCAGTAGGGTTTTTGGTTTCATATTTAGTTCACGGACTATTTTACTTTTGGTTTATTCTGGGTCTGACATAACGTCTTTTGTCCTCAACAAATTTCGGCTCAACCGAACCAGTCGCTTTCTTTTTTTCTAATAAGGTGTTTCGATTTCTCTAAAATAAACTCTTACATGATAAGATGATATCTTTCAATAAGATGCTGATCATCTTTATGGATTGAACTTATCTTGTGATCGAGTCAACGATCTTTGCAGGATACTGTTTCTATGAAAAGCGTCAGTCCCATCTGGCTTGCGTTAAATATTCCAGCATATAATTCAATTATTGTAGCCAAGTATTGTCTGCTCTAAGCTTTAATCTGCTAAGCTTCTATATCGTCTGTAATCATTGAATTCATCACATCGTTGAGTTGACCCATTCACTTCCGAGATTTGTTTTTAATTCTGTCGCGCCAGCCCATATATATTTGGTCATAGTAAACCTGTAGTTGTGGTCGACCTATCGAATGGTCATCAGATTGTGTAGGTTTTGTCAGAACTATTTTCAGTACTAATCGTCATATGTATGTGGGTTGTGTAACCATGACAAACCAAATCTGTTTTTAAGATAGCGAACTATAGTCCATTTCCGTCGATTCAGGTATTCTCAATATTCTTATAATTTCGTTGAGTTCTCTTCTATAAAGGACTTATGTAAGATGGCCGAGATTTATTATACAGCGACTTTGCTTATGGCAGCTCAAGATATAGATTACACTGATTGGGCCGAGAATAAATTCATGTTCTGCTCCATCTGTGATTTTCTTTTTTTTCACTAGTAGTCGATTGCTAAATAGCTACGAATCATGCGATTAAAAGATAGTATGGTGTTTTGATATATAATTGGAGTTCCTCAATCTTGTCTCACTATCGTGCTAAGGTAAAAACGTTCTAACAAGATCATCTAAGTATCACGTAATGGCCAGGCTATAATCAAATTATCTGCATTTTCCAAATTCCTGTTCATAAGAACTTACTGATGTAATCACCAACTATTTGGGGCTCTCAAATCTGCCGGTCCAAATATTTCCTGCTGTATTGCAGCATTGATATTCTCTCATAAATGAATATTTACTGCATCTGTTCCAGACATATTTCGCTTTTAGTTTTGTTACATAATCTTGGAGCAGAAATAAAGTAATTTTTATTCCAAAACTCGACAAGTTGGACTTCTCCTACCCCAAATTGTTTTGGCTTTTATATCTGCCATCAATTTATCTGAAATCTTAAGAAAGGATTGTTGATAGGTTTATTAGGAACGAATATTTAGTTTCCACTCCGCTCAGTAACAGGCAACATGCTTACAGAGTTGGTAAATCCTGTGAGACTTGTGCACAACAGCGAATTTCTTGTTCGGGATCAATAAAATTTGGATTGAATGCCAGCTTGAATCTCACAAGATTCAGGAGAGCTTTATTTCGGCCAAGGCTTCTAGAGGATGCCCGCAGGAAGATGTGCTTTTATCTATGTTATGTCTTTTGGTGATTAACGAACTTCTTATTCTTCGTGAGCCCAGTTTTATCGATCCAAGTTATGCTGACTATCTGGTTCTAACAGTTTCAGGCACATGAATGTCTTTTCAGATTAACTTCAACACGATTTTCTCATTATAGAGCAGTGGTGTCTGAATAAGAGTTTATATATGAACCCATCTAAAACTAGTTTGGCTATAATTACAAGCCGTATAAACACTGCAGCTTTTTCTGTACCACCACTTTTCGGATGTAAGGTTAAAAGCTCATCCTCCTGGATAATAAACTTTCTTGGAAGTACTATCTGAATTTGAACAAAAAGCCATTGCTATTTTTGGCAATACCATTTAGCTTGGGGATTATCCTCCAAAATGCTTTATTTTATCTACAAATCACTGGTTGTACCAATGCTAACTTATGCCACGTTTGATGGCCAGTGGTTCAAGTAAAATCTTTAATTGGTAAACTCATCTCTTAGCAAAATATCTATTTTTGGGCTGTGACTGGAGCCAAGCCTTTATTTCCACTTCTAGCTTTGGAGCCCATTCTCTCCCTACCTTAGTTACAATCCTTCATTTTAGGTAAAGCTTGTTCGGCAGCCTATCCCTTGAGAAGTGCTTGGACGTGTAATTCTTTCGGCACTACTTCAGGCCATAGATCAATGTTTAGTGAATTTAAACGAACTATGCCAGAAATCGACATGATCATAGATAAACTTCTGACTGTTTTTTCCACAGACTTGCTCAGATATTTGAATAGCTTGGATTATATTTAGATGTCTCTGTCGCTGAACAGGGTGCTTGGTTTGGTTTCTATTTTCCATCGCATTTCTACGAACCTATGGCAGTTTGGGGACCTACTGTACTATTCATCTAGCAAAATTGATTGCGATTACTCACTGCGTTATTTCTCCCTGTACAATCCTTTAACCAGCTCTAAACTGGTAGGGAATTGTAAAAGAGTTCTGAACCTACTTAATTGTAACAATAAGGTTACGGCCAATTGTGACATAAAGGACAACGAAATTGCAGACTGTTTGGTCAAAATGGTTCTTGCTTGTATTTCGTAGGTCCTGAACCAGCAGACTTTTTTCACCTCTTCACATAATAAAAAATTTTAAAACCGTTGCTCTATCGAATTTAAAGCTGACGTGGTGAGCTATACCAAAACTTGTCGTAATGCGAAATACCTTTGTCAGAGGGTTTAACCTGAGGCTGACCAATTACGTACCTACTGGCCAAGGCCGTTTCAAAACCACCTTCATCACATGGAGCTTGCCAATGATGCCGTATGCGACACATGTCTTGAGGATGTTGATGATAGGTTAAACTTGTTCAGTAGTTGTCAGGCTTTCAATTGCATGATATCACTTGAGTTTAACTTCAGGAATATTATTGGCGCCTGTGTGCTTTGATTAAATCCTATAGGTTTGCACCATGGGCCCTGTGGTACACTTAATAAGATTTAAATCATCTAAGGTACATTGGAAATTCTTAATTTGCACAAATTCAATCACATGTTTTCAAAATTTCGCTTTCTAATTTCTTAACGTGAACTAAGGGAGGGTGAATAGCGCTACATTTATAAATGGGGATTACACGTTCTTACTCACCAATTTTCTTATATAACTTATTTTTTTTATATTATTAATTGAATAATAACAACAACAATATAAAATTGAAATAATAATCTTTGCGAAAAAATAAGAAAATAAAAAGGAATCAGGTATAAAAGGAAGTAATAATTATTATTGAAAAAGGTAAAAGGATTTTGATTCCTTTTCTACTAGCTTGTGCTAAAATAGAAAACAATAAATAATAGAAATATAGAATTGGAGGAAAAAAACTTCCATTCGATATGGAAAAAGTATATAAGACGACGGGTTAAAAGTTCAAAATAATAACAATAAATTAGTTAAAGTAAAAAAAAAAATAATAAATCGGGAGATATGAGGAATTACATCTCTACAGAAAGGCGACGGGAAGAAATTATAAAAAGGGGTGATTCTGGTGTGCGCACAAATATATGTACATATATACTCGTATGTCGACGGAGAAATTTCATTTCACTCTGATCCAATTGTGTACGAGTATATGTATGTATGGAGATTGTATGGGAAATGATATATTTTTGTTTTGCGGGATTGAAAAATTAGGGCTTTGCGTAATGTAATTCGCGATTTTCTTCTTTTGTTAGTGCTATTGTAACATGATCACAAGCAAACGGTTTTTTTCTTATATAAATCTGTCTATAGTTGTGTAGTTTTAAAACAGGGACGAACATATTGCGATTTTGGAAACTTTCGCATGCCCTACATATATTGTGTTAAATGAGATTTATTGATCAACACTAATTTAAATATTTTATGAGATTTATCTGGATCGATAATCGGGTGGGATTGTCACGTTGTCCAAGTAAGGTCTTGTGAGCTATATATAGTCTGGATCAGTTTGACGAAAAGTGAACTGTGCTTGGGAAGTATTGATAACTGTACGGGGAAAATTAACACCAAAACTGATAGCCTAGCGGTGGGTTCTTTTAAGATGTTGGCGAGTTGCAGGGTCAAGATGAACTATTTTGTCTTTTATGAACCATAATGATGCACCATTATCAGGTGACTGTGATTAAATATCCTAATAGCTAAATTGCAACTATACGGTACAGTATTCTGAGAATCACTTCTCTGGTGAACGAAATCCATATCGGTCAGATACTGATGTCGTTTTTTTTTGTCATTTTTTGTCGTTTAAAGCAAAATAACCAGCTATTGAATATTTTCACAATTAATTCTGGTATTCGACACCCTCTGTTCGCAATTGAATGTTGGAATTCAGCTAAGTACTTGGTTATGCAGATGCTATCTATGTAAGTGGATAAGTGGCAATAGAGTAAACGAGATAATTGATTCATTGAAACAGAATTCAGCTCAAAATCAATTGTTTTGACCAGTTGAGTGGTTTATGGCATCATCACATTGGAACCACATATCAATGATGTCAATTGATGTTAAATAGTCTTCCAACATAGCATGATCGCAAAGTAAAATGACCGTAACATGGCCATAATTTTTATAGAGGAAAAAATATGGTCCTTCTCTGACATGTTGTCCTAGAATATTATGTTCATAAACAAATATTTACAAAAAGATACAGCGAGTAATTACAGTTATGACTTTAGCAGAGCCGAATCGAAGATGTTTTGGCACTTAAAATTGTTCAAGAATTCTTGCGCTAACATGATATTGTAAGCGGATCAGCCAAAGTATTTACGTAAAATTTGGCACAATGTGGATTGAGACCTTCGCAATCCATGTGAATGTCGTATAGATACAACTGAGTTGGCTCATTTATACTGCATACGGTTGTGATATGTGTAGTACTCCGACTGGTCAATCTTGTTTCACTAGCACTGGATAAATTGAAGTCAAGATCAAGAATTGAAAGATCAAGAAAAATGTTCAAGGATCCGTTCCTATATTAAAATACTAAACTGTCATGTTCCTATTAAGAACCCCGATATATGTAATAAATTGGTTATACTCTAATTCTTAAAGATCAACTAGGTCACAATACGTGCTTAATGCGTTATATATTCGACCAGTTATCGCAGTGGTTAAAACTGCGGTAGTTAGAGAGGGAGGTACCGGGTTCAAATCGTGATAGGGACTGGATGCAAAACGGAATTTTCATGATCTGATTACGATCAGTGGTGTAAATGAACACATCTATGATCCTATGTTGGACTGCAGTGGATTCATGTGCCAACCCATCTTTCATGGCAATACTACAATAGGCTGCCATAGAGCTATGTTATGTGCAGATGGTTTCTACGAAAATTGGACCTATAGCCGTACGTCCTCGATTTGGCTATGTATAATCACGTAAAGTAGGACGTAAATAAGCGAACTGCGAAATAGTTAGGAGAGCCTAGAGCCACAAAAAAGATTGCAAAGTTAAAGATAGAGTTATATTTTTTGTTTTTTATTAGAAACCAGTATTGGTTAGCTGGTTCGGTAAAATTCATCTATGTACCGTTTCAAAAGCTCGTTTAAAATCTAAAAACACTGCAACAACTAATCTTGTGGTCAGCGTTTTAAAGCGGTTTCACAAGACTGAAGTTCTCTAAATCCAGATTTTTGATCAGCAATATGGTTAACCAGTTGGATTTTGACTACTCTTACCAAAAACTGGATACGACAATACATTCATATAGTGGTAGCATCTAGATTATCCGAAGCTCTTCTAGTGTGGTGGGCTTGGTAATTTTTGTAAGTAGAATTACTTTGGATATTTTCCATGAGCCTGATGCTACTGTGTGTTCTTTATGCTACAATTTAGTAAATTCGTAAAATCTTCAGAGGACCTTAGATTCTTCATTGCATCTAGCATGACAGTTTTATTTATTCATCCAAACTTATTGTGCCTCCTTCAAAGTAGTCCTCTCTCACTAGAATATACTTCTTCCAGCGCCTTCTTCAGTCTTCAAAATAGTTCTTGTACTCATTTACCTATATAGCCTTCCACCAGACTCTTTTGTACGATGTCCACAAAGTTGTAATTTTGATCGAGGAAGTCAAATGGACCCAGATTTGCCGAATTCGGTGCTTGTATTTTAATCGAGTAAGGTCATTAATCAAATTTAGGAACAGTAAAGATCCCAATCCACTTGCCTATGAGGAACTTGACCCTTAATTAGTAGACTATTACTCATCATTCCATTAATCACAACAATAACTAATGTTTACGCTAATCCACGGTTTATCAAGTAGAAGAGCATGTTCAATATAGTGTCAAAAGCCTTTCGTAAATCAAGGAAAAGGGTTAGGGCAATATTCTTTTTAACTATAGGTAGAATAGAGTATATATGACCTTGCAAGCTTTTGCCACATCGTCAATCGATATTAAGTTCAAATCAGTTCTCAACCCTAGACGTACAAGTGGAAAGTACTTAGCCCATTGTTAGTTAGTAATAAACATTTATCAAGCTATCAGCACACGGTGTCATGGTTCTACCATACTATTGCACGGTGAATTATAATCTATGGCACGTCTTTGTTGAAATTCGATATTATTGGATAAACCGTAAATTGGAGTGGCTTCTTATCATCGCTGTTTTCGATTGACAGTATCAATATGTATGCTTAGTGATTTTACAATAATAGTCGGTGCCGTTTTATCCCATAACCAACCATTTTTGTTCATTGGTGTTCAAACTAACTTGCATATGGTTGAATCAGTTTCGAATTTTGCGGAAGTGGTATCTCTTGTAAAATAAAAACTTGATTTTTATTTCACAAAATGTCACTTCCGAAAATCCGAAACTTGGCCCATTGTGACACCTCCTCCCGAAATGTGTTTGTTCTTCTAATGAAGTCCAAGTTATCTGGTATACTCAAGGTTGTCAGTTGATTCTCAAATAGGAAGCCTGATCCATACACCGAAAAAAAACATTGTATAATATTAACGACAGAGTCTTCGTTAAACAACTAACGAATGAAATCATTATTGAAACGACAAATTTATTATTGTTACAAATTTTTGTTATCTTAATATAAAATTCTTTAAATTATATTTTGATATTCAAGTAAAATCACATTATCTGAACATGCTTTGATTAATTGAATTAGATTTTGACAGTTCAAAGAACTTTCATTAACAAAACTAAAATTATTAATTTTTATTAAGATTCGTTAATACGTTTGAACATTTTTAATTAATCGTACTAAGTAGTACTAGTTTTTCTTTATTTAATAATTTTTCTTTCAAAAAATTGGTATAGAAGTAATATTCTTTAATTTAATTAATATTTGTTAAATAAAAAATAATAATTGAAAACATTTATAAAAAACCAGGCTGTTAAACGGTAAACCTCAGTTAAATAATAATAATATTTGGATTAATATTAATTATTTTGATAAAGCTTAATTAGGTCTAGTACATTTCATATAGTTAGACAAATTTTCCTAATACTAATGAAAGTTCTTTAAAACAATTAATTTCAATGCAAATATTTTAGTATACAACTAAGATCTACCGTTTAACATTTTTCAATCATAATTGGATAGTCAATGTGGAAAGATGCAACTTACAAAACCACATTTGACACGTGCTTAATTTTTGTGAAGTTTACATTTATTTTGGTAAACTATTAAGAAATTGGAAACAACCAGATAGTGTTCAAAAAATTATAATAATATTAAAATAATTTCTATAAGCTGAATTGTCAAAATAGGTATTTGCAACGATATTGAAAACAACAAGTACCTGTCTCAGTCTAGTCCCAAGTTTATTTTCTTATACTGGCACTAAGCAATCATATACTGTGAATATGATTGATTTTAGTTCTTTAATATTTATATATATATATATATATATATATATATATATATATATATATATATATATATATATATATATATATATATATATATAAAGCGCCCGCGTGGCGCAGCTACACGTGGAAGGTATATTTGTGGGAACGAATATTCTTTAATTCAAATATCTGTATTCTATTAATACTTCTACATTTAATTAACTTTCTTTTAAAATTATGTAATTAAGGTTAATTAATATAATTAATATTTTTTAAATTGAAAATATCAAACTAACAATAACTTCCTTAATGTTAAGATGATTTAATATTAAAATCAAATCCAGATTTAACTAATATTCATCATTATAACAAACATTAATTATTTCTTATTTCTAAAATAATTGTATTAATTAATAGTTGTTGATTAATTTTTTGATGTTTGATTAATAAAATTGCATAAAATTAATTAATTATTCGTCGGCTGCATATAGACGACGAGTTTGTTTAACGAACACCATAATTCGTTATCTATACACAATTATTTTTTTCGGTGTAGAAAGAGTATGGAAAATAGGAGCACAAGAAGTGCTTAGAAGTTCCCTCTACTCCTCCATCGCACTATTCAAAGTTGAATGAACAATACTCCTTGAGAATGCCCAGCAAGGATACTCAAAATACGCCTATAATAATTCAAGAATGACTGGGATCTTCGACAAGAGTTGACAAGAGATGATGTTATCCCATCTCTTCTGGAGCAGATCACCAAAGTGGCAGTCGATATCTCTTTTAAGCGATATCAGTCACTCCTAAGACTCAAGTTCCATAAAAGTGGAAGCTGCATTCAAACGGGCCAATATATTTCCTTTGATATCCATGTGACTGGGTATTCAGTGAAGTCAAACATCATTCAGACTGCTTAGTCAATTCAGTGATATCATATCTCCATAAAAAGTTTCAATGAAACAGGGAAACAATCGCCTTAAGAGCAGCATGTATAAGTGCTGCTTTCAAAATTGCAGTAATTTCCGCCTGGAAGACACTAGCCTAGCTACCAAAGGGGATGGATAACTCGACCTCAGGATTTTGTATATATAACCCGGCACCAGCTGGATTACAGTACACTAACCCGTCAATGAAGATCATCATATCGTCACCAGAGAGAGGGCATCGGCTGTTGTAGCCCCATATGTGATTTTCGGTAATAATTACACAAAATAATTTTCCCAAAGACACCATTGTATCCGAGGGCATGTGGGCAGTTGTGTACCGACCCACCTTCCTTCATATTAGACAGTACCCAGAAGGGCCAAGAAGATTGTTTCTGCCTTGTAGGCGTGCGGCTGTTTGCGTTGCACATCTTCTGGTCCAAAGACCAAGCGGCAGTAGACCCACATCCATCTCAAGAGCTGCTGTAGGTGTAGTGTGCATAGCTCCTACAATGTCCATACAAGCAAGACATTGAATCTCACTTATTGTTCTAGACCACCAAACAAATGCGGAAAATGAGATTATGGGTCTGATCACCTAAAAGTTTAGCCAATACACGCGTCTGGGTTTTAGACCCCAGAATTTACCCCAAATGAGTCACCATTAGCGAGCATCACTGCGAGAGAAGGTGATATAAGTTTTTGAGCATGGGTCGGGTACAAACGACTCCGGGGACTCTTGTTAGTGTATTTTGCCCGCGTTATAACAAAAATATATTGTATATCGAGATCAATACTTGTCCAACGAGTAGAGGCTCGCATATAGTTAAATATTACATCTCGACTCTTAACGTTTAAATCATTCGTCATTCTTTGTCATATTTAACCCCTTTCCATCCTCAAATTATGAATTCAACAGTATACAGTATGTATTATGTTGTTAAGCAAAAACTAAACGTAAATCCCTGTATATATATATACGAGTACGTTCTCCCTGATTACAGCAATGAGGGCGATACATATATACGGTGGTAATTCTAAATTGCAACAACAAAATTCCAATTTTATTGGATCTAAAAATAATGACGATGAGATGATAAACAGAATATGACGATATAAGTAAAATAGTTGCATTAAAACGGGACGTGATATCCAATCAAGTGCAATAAACTGGATATCAAAGGAAAATGATTATATAAAAAGCTTTGGTGTAAACGTCGCGCCTAATTATATCCCCAATGGTCATATATGGCATAAAACGAAAATCAAATCATCTGTCACACTCTGTATACACGAGTATGTATATACAAAGGGTGTACACGATGATGTGTTGTTATTTTTATTGGAAATTAATTTTTATTAGTTTCCGTTTTCCAAATGAAAAAAATTAACTATAATTCATTTTCAACTTTAAATGGGTTCCTATATATTTAAAGTGTAGCAAGCGCAAGCACTATAAATCATTAAGATGAATGAGAAACCCTTACGAGAAAAATTATTTATGTAATATATGTATGTGTGTTAAGTGAGAGGCTCGAAATGGTTGTAATAAAGAAACTGTATGATTTATAGAGGATTATGAATTTATGATGAGCTTTTCGATTTTTTTTTTTTGTTAATTGTTTGTGTGTGCAAAGGGACACCCGACAAGTGATTAAATTAGTCAAGAGGTTTTACATGATATATATTTATTGTATATACTATTATTATTATTTAATTTGGCTGGAACCCTTTAGGGTTCCGTACTTAATGCCACAAAGGGCCCATGGTGCAAACCTAGGATTTCATCAAAGCGAACCTTAGCAAACTGGAGTAGTTTGAACCAGGGCAGAGAAGACAGTAGATTTATACAGGAATAGTCTTAGAGTTGAACACAATGCATCTCATGTGGTTGGAAGCCGGACCTCTGCAAGACATGCATCGCATACGGCATCACTGGCAAGTTCCAAACGATGAAGATGACTTTTGAAACGGCCAGGTTTAGTCTGCAAAGAAACCAAGCTGTTATTTTTTCAATGAAAGAACGTAATTGGTCATCTTCGGGTTAAGCCTCCTTACAAAGTATTTCGCTATACTACAAGTATAAGGATGGCTAACCACGTCAGCTTTAGTTTCGAAAGGACAACAGTTTTAACTGTTTTTTTTGTCACTATGTAAAGAGGTAGGGCAGCAGCTGGTTCAGGGCCTACGAAAAATAAGCGAGAATCAGTTTTGGTCAAACAATATGCAACTTCGTTGGCGTCAATGTCACAATGGGCCAGAAACCCACATGACCTTATTGTTAGAACAAAGGAAGTTAGAAATTTCTTGCAATTCTTAAGGACAGTTTTACTATTCGTACAAATTATACTCTCTTTGTCGTCGGCAACAAGATTTATAGCTGAAATCACGCAGTGAGTAACCGCAATTATTTCCGCTTGATAAGCAATTATTTCCGCTTGATATAGTATAGTAGGTACCCTGTTTAGCGACAGAGTCATCTAGAAAGAATACAAGCGATTTGGATATCTATTGGGGCAAGTCTGGTGAGATCCATATTTCCCTGGATGGATAAACCACCTCAAAAGATTTGTAGATATTAAAAACAGGCAGACGCCAATCAATAACCATGTCGATTTCTGACATAGCTCGTTGAATTCATTAAGATTTCTTCATTAAGAACCTGTCAAAAATTCTTTTTAAAGATTTCAGAAAAGTTTATGACTAACATACATATAGGTCAAAACGATTTAGGTCCGGTTTAATCCGACCGGCCAATTTTTTGAAATAAAAATTACTTTAGGAAAATTATTTTTGGAGCAGAAGTCCAAGATTGTGGAATAAAGCGATACATGCCTGAAACAAATGCAGTAAATGCTCCCTAATGAGTGGTTATCCATGCTGTAATACAGCAGGAAATGTATCTTCAGCACCAGATTTAAAGGGTTCGAATGGGAACAAGCTCCAACGTATGACCTCATGATTAATTAATCTGCTGGCTAGTTCCCAATTGGTAATTACATACAAATCGTAGATGAATACACCAGTGTTGTCGGTTGCATCGGTTTTGGTCCCCGGAAAATGGGTAGTGTGCTATTTAGAGAAAGTAAGCTTACCATTTAGAAGAAGTGAATCAAGTCTACAAGTTCCTGCTCAGCGACTTGTTAAGTCTAACTACAGCAGCTAAGCTATTAATTTCCTCACAGAAGATTACCCAGGAGAATCTCTGTGATGTTCTTAATTCTGTTTTGCATACACCTTTTGTGCTGCTAGGAAGCTATCTCAATCGGCCTTATTCTTTAGATTTCTGGTCGCTTTCTTTAACCGTTTCAGAGCAGAGCGCCAGAAAGGTTTGTTGCGAGTTATTTGGTTATAGATAAGTGGACACGAAATCTCATACGCAGTTGTGATTGCTTTATGTTAGATAGTGCAAAAGCCTGCAGCTCCATGTCCACAGACGAACGAATCATCAGAGGTGGTTAATATTAAAGAAAATGCACCTGTGATCGGAGGTGAGAATATCATTCGTCACTCTCCAGTTTAATATAAATTTAGTGAAGGACAAGGAACACAAAACTGATGCCAATTACGTCTCGCGAGCAGAGGTTACAAAAGTAGGCTCACTTCCAACATTGATGATATCCAACTCAGAAGAACTTAACATAGACAGTTTACCAGTGCAGAACCTCTATTGTTAACGTTAGTACTTCCCCATTAAGTACTTCCATACTATCGTTCGACATTACTTCTCATGGAGGTGACTAGTTATTCAACTCTTTACTCTTCCCAGCGTCTCAACCTAAGATTAAGATTGCCATCGCTATCTAGTCATAGTAAGATGTTCTTCTCTAGCACGCTCTAAGCACCTCAGCTTCTTCAGTACTACTACTGCCGTGTAGGTCACAGCATTCCAATTTTCTTCAGACACTATCATCAGTTCAACTTTGTTGTCGAGTGTTGGTCGCTGCCCTAGGACATCCGAGAGTTTTCCGTGGGCATTGAAAGAAAATCTGTTCCCATCTTCTTGTGATCCTTTGCAAGCAGGACATTCTGGAGTGTCAGCATGTTTAAATCTGTAAAGGTATGCACCAGAACAGCCATGCCCACTTAGCAACTGTGTCAGGTAGTAATTAACTTCACCATGTCGCCTATTTATCCACTTTTCGATGGATGGTATCTTACGACAAGTCCATCATCGGCCTTTATCTGAGCTATCCCAGCGCTTTTGCCATTCTGCCACTGTTGCAATGCGTTCTGATGCTCAGAACTACTTCCTGGTTGTTCTCGGTGTAGGTATCATTTCTTCATTTCTTTTGCAAGTAGTTCGATGGGATCACCCCTGCAATAACAAGTGTCGCATCATCGGATATTGTGCGAAAACCACATATCACTCTTAAAGCACCTAGGCGGTAAACCGATTGCAACTTGCATCTATACGATTTAACATCCATCGCATCGCTCCATACAGGTGATCCATATAGGATTATGGATGTTACCACATTTGCCAGCAGAATCCTTCGTCTCTGTCTTGGCACTCCAATGTTGGGCATAATGCGGGAGAGGGCTGCAGTTTCGTTGGCAGCTTTTCTACTCACTATCCTTAGGTGATCCTTAAAGTTTATATGCGTATACATCAATTTCAACACCGAGTTAATGAAGGCTGCCAGCAAATTAAAATTTCACCAACATCGATATTTACAGTTTCTATCACCTTCCTACTGGTAATTAATACTACTTTGGTTTTATGGTCAGCCAGCTGGAATGGTCCAAATGATATTAGCCACTTTTTAATAATTATAATGGTCAGCTATACATACCTCCATTATTCCCTCTATGGTTTCCAACAACGGCAACATCATCCGCGCAGCTCACGATTTTAACACCATCAGGTACGCTGAGCCTCAAGACGCCATCGTACATAATGTTCCAAAGCAAAGACCCCAATACTGAGGAACTCCACCCGTGAGATTGTATTCCATGATACCATCGTCTGTATTATACATTAATATTCTACTTCGAAAATAATCTGAGATGATCCTCCTTATGTACACCGGTACTTGCAGTTTATGCAGAGCATTGAGAATATAGCCCCATTTTACCGAGTTGAACGCATTCTTGATATCTAGTGTGCACAATACTGCACAGTATTTTTTGGAGTCGCTTCCTTTGCGATTTCGATGGCATCGATTGTCGGTCGAGCCTTTCTGAATCCATATTGTCCCTTTCAACAGCTTTCTCTAATTGGTTATATATTATGCGCTCTAATACTTTGCCAGCGGTATCTAACATGCACAATGGTCGATACGCGGATGTATCTTCTGGAGGTTTATTTGTCTTTGGCAACAACAACAGGCGCTGCCTCTTCCATCGTTCCGGAAATACCCTCTCTTTCTCTCAGACACGAGTTGGAAACTTCTCTAAAGTCGTCAGATCTGGTTCGGATGGCGACCTTTAAAGCAATATTTGGAATATTGTCAGGTCTAAGAGCTTTTGAATTCCCAAATCGTTGATATGCACTCATCAGTTCTTCTGTAGATACCAAGGGTACTTCCTCTGAGTCAGATATTATATCAATGGCAGTGATCAAATCTTATTGTTGCGGGAATAAAGTGGTTATGCATATAGCGGGTAAGAATTTCGATTTTTGAGCCTATTCATTACGATTTTATATAGGGTCTCCCCATGGGTCACGGTCCACTTCACTGCACAGCTCTTGCCAGCATTAAAGCTTACTCGCTTTAATTGCCTGCTTAAACTGTTTTCGGATATCCAAGTATGTTTCGCGTAAACCAGGATAGGATTCTCTACGTCAGGCTCGTTGGTATTTTTTCCTTGCATGGTGGCACATCCGGCGCAGTTCTGCAATTTGCTTAGTCCACCAGTATGCTGGTTGACAATGGTTATCCAATTGTCTTTCTTGGCCATAGTTTTACAGCAAGCGTCAGTGATCACGTTCATCATCTCCGTCGCTTTTGGATTGGCCGTCCCCGAGAGGTTGGGCTTTACAAGGAAGAGCTTGAATAAGTCCTCCTCGAAAGTACTTACTCTCCAACCAACCTGTTTCCTTATATAGGTTTTGTACGTCCATCTTCTTGTACCAGTTTTATTTCAAACAGTATAGCTTGGTGGTCACTATGTGTGTAGTGTTCACTGACTTCCCATGCAGTCGCCAAACGTGCCAAGCAGCTGCTACCAAATGTCAAATCAATTATGGAGGAGGCACCGCCCTTACAAAAAGTCGGTATATCACCAGTATTAAGTAACACAACATCTATTGAGAAGAATGCGTCGAGTAATGTTAATCCTCTTCTATTCGTATTTTTGCTTCCCCATTCTGTTACTCAGACGATAAAGTCACCAGCAATAACAACAGGGTTTCGAAATCTGGCCTCATCAATCAATCGGTCCAAGTAGTGTTTAATTCTTCTACTGTGGTACTGGGTGGTGCATAGCAGCTGTAGATATGCAAACCGTTCATTTTCGCTCGTACAAATCTTACATTGGGAATATTAACTCTTTCCTGCATGATCCGTCTGCCCCAGGCCCATTTTGCAGTTTTACCTGTTGCGTCGATTACCTAGCTACCCCTTTCTATATTTTTGTATTGTTCGCACAGAATAGCGACATCAACTCTAGCTTCATGCACGGACTGGAGTGAGTTAAGAGTAAGGCGTCCAGTTACAACTACACTCTTCAATGAGAGATGAATTAATATTTTTCGAAATACATATGCACGCTCGGGATTTCGCGATAGTAATCTTGAACAGAATTATGCCACAGGGGGCATTTATATACTATATATAAAAATATCCACTTGCTCGACACTGCGGGACGTGTATAGTTTGCGACCGCGACCACCTTTCTTATATATACTCGTACACATGCTGTTTGCGGTTTTATATGCTAAAATGACGACAATTGAAATAACTTTTATTACTTCTCTAATTTCAATAAGAATATACGAATTAACTTAAGTGTTGTGTCTTTAATTCATTTAGAGACGAAAAGAAGCATAAACACATATTTTTTTATGTATATATATAAAGGGGAACACATAATAGCGTATATAACATAGAATTGTATGAAAATCGCGTGCACGCGTCTGTAATACCAAATGTAATTTTAACAAAACAAAACAAAAAAAAATCTTTTGTTATATGTTAAAGAAAGGAAAGAAGAAAACAAAAATTAAATCGCGATTCGCGATCCGCGGCCTCTATATAACCTAAGGCTATTGTATAAATACGATTTATTATTATTATTCAAAAAAGAATTATTACGAAGGGCTTATTTTCTATATGTGACGTTAACATGTACACAAAGTACGATGTATGTTGTACATATGCAGCGGCAGCATATATTATGCGAGAGAGGAGGAAAATCGTGAATATACATATAACAAAAGACATATAAGTATGACGATCGCGAAAACAAGAAACATAACAAAAGTTAATTTTTTTAGGTATTTTATGTTGTAGCATGAAAAGAAGGGTTGAATGTATTGAAATTATAATGTAAGTAATCTTACAACAACAAAACTTGGGATGAATATAACAACAATAATAATTCATCATATGGTGAAGTTTTTCAATTGTACTCTCGAAACATAATGTGGATATGTCGCGATTTTTAATTTTCAACACACGATGACAATTTTGTATATTTGGTTATGGCTTAAAGGATATATAGAATTATATAATGTATGTGTTCTATATTTGACAGGCCTTATGCAGCTGGCGCATATATTAATTAACTACTTTAGGGCATTTAACTTCCGTTTTATTCGAGTACTATAATTTTTCGATTTTTGTATGTGTGGTTGGGATGAGTATTTCGAAATACTATTAATTTATAGTATTGATAAGATTTTCTTTGTAGGAATCCAACCAAACCAGGGTTCGATCATTGGATTGTGAATATAATATACCACTTGCTTGTTTTTACCAGCAGTAAAAACAAGCAAGTGGTATTGCTTGTTTTTACTGCTGGTTAAAACAAGCTGTTCGCGTAATTATACTCAATTGGCCTGCTTCTAGATCATAATTTTTATTTAATGATTATGTAGCACTTAGGATAGTATATGTATCCTTAATATGATTGCTCTTGCATAAAAACACACAGCACTACTAATAATAAGGATGGGAAGGAATTAGGATGGATGGAGGTTAAAAAGGACTCAAGGAATAAAGGTTTTAGTCTTCAAGTTTCATACTTTTGATATTAAGTTTAACACAACTATGACCACCTGTTGAAGTGCAGAACTCATGGGCTGACCCATCTTACACGTCAGCACTATAGGCTGGCATGGAACTATGCAATGTGCCGATGGTTAGGAAAATCGGACCTATAGCCGTACGTCCTCGAATTGGCTGTAATGGCGTAAAAACAAGGACGTAAATAAGCGAACCGCGAAGAAGTAGGGAGTGCCTTGAGCCTCAAAACAGATTAGAGATTAGATAATAAAAAAAAAGTTTAAATCTCTGTAAATTATACGCCAAGGGAAACGTTCCACAATTCAGCTCATTCCACATTCGCGCACTCCGAACAAAAAACGAGTTCTGTAACCTATTGGTCCTGTTTTAATTTCCAGATTATATCTGTGTAAAGGTCTGCTTAAGTTGTGCGTGGGTCTTGATAAACCAGGCATAAGTTCGTAAAGTTTCGATGAGCAATGATCATTGAAGTATTTGTAGAACACACATAAAGCTCCGACATTACGCCTGTGGAAAAGAGAATCGAAATTTGAAGATAGATTTACATCCGCGATCATTCTAGATGCTCGGCCTTGGACTCGATCGAGTGCAGCTGTGTTGTTGGTGCTGGGTCTTATATAGGTCATGTAAATTGAAAGTGTTTCAGATGGTGTTAAATAAAACTTACATCGCCGTAGAAATTCAAGACTGCTTGGTTTATTTCTTTATTCCAGGACATTATGTTTGTTTAAGTCAAGCCGAGAATCGAAAATGAGTCAGATGTAGCCAAACTGGATTCGCCAATCAGCTAATCAAAAGATGGCGAATAGCTATCATTTCGGCCAGAAAAAACGCATGATTGAAATTGGTTGGGATTGAATTAAACCCTGTTGGCCTCACCCCATTCCAGAATTGTAATGAGATCACGTAAAGGTAAGCAGTGTGAGGAGGAGAGTGAGCTGTCATCAGCATAAGAATATATTTGATTGAGCGTTGATGATAGAAGATCATCGATGAAAATTAGAAAAAGAGTTGGAGAAAGGACGGATCCGTGAGGGACACCAGCGTTTAAAGAATGTCGAATGAAAGTTGTGCCATCCACCACCACTTGGATTTTACGACAGAAAAGAAAATTCTCAACCAATAGTTTTAAAAAACCGTGAAGGCCAACTGCCCTCAGTTTGCACGTAAACCCTTGAGCCACACGCGATCAAATGCTTTCGAAATATCAAGCGCAATGACTTGTGATTCACCAGATTGTCTCCGGCTGAGCGTCCTCGGCAAAACCCATACAGACAATCTGACAAATAATTCTTCAGTTGAAAATTGATTATCGTCTCAAGTACTTAGGAAAGCACCGAGACAATAGCGATTGGACGATAATACGAAGGGTCCGACTTGTTGCCCTTTTTCGACACGGGATGTACGTTAGCAATTTTCCAAATGGAAGGAAAAATGCCAGAAGACATAGATCAGTGGAACAAACATGAAAGTGGCTTTTACAAGGATTTACAAAAATATTTGAGTACAATTGGAGGAATACCATCCGGACCGGCTGACTTGTTGGGGTTGATGTTTGCAAGCACCTTGGCAGAACTTTGTCGGAATCTTATGCGGCGCATCGACGAGCTGACTTGCGTGATAACAGGTAGTGTTGTATTAGATTAAACTTAGTTGGAGTTAGCAGCAAATTTTCGAGCGAAGAGATTAACCTTTCCATGGGCAGATGAAAATATACTGTCTCCATCTTTGAGAGGCGGTATAGACGATTTCCTACTTTCCAAAAAGTTTTTCTCGACTTAGAAGTTTCCGTTTGTTTAAAATTTACTGTTTATGGTCCTGTATACTGCGTTCATGCTGCTTTTCAATTGCAGATATTTACTTATTCTATTGAATCAGAGATGTCACCCGACGGTGTTCTTGCTCGCTTACGTCTGATTTCCCAGTAGTCTCGCGATATATGATCTAGTTTATCGCAGACCCAACATTTGATTCTGTTGTTGCTATCCCGGAACCTCGTCGATGGCTAATTTACTGCTCGTTTCTCATTATTTCTCGAGTTATTGTTTTCTGGTTCTAATTTAACTCTTCGCATTTTTACTGCTGGTTTGATTATGTTATATGCAGTTTCGTTTGTTTAGGCACAAGTGATGGTCTCCGCAAATGTGGTTTTGATGCTAACACTAACGCTTGTCTTGTTTATACATCACGAATACCGTCAGTAAATTCATCTATTATTATTTTTTCTGTGTATTCTGGACTCATATTAAAGTGTGTGAGATGCACCAATCGCTCTATGTCGACAGCAAACTCCCGTAGTGTTTCTCCGATTCTTTGAGAATAACCTTTGAGCTCCATCCTGTATAGCTCTCGCTTGTGATCAGCACCATATTTTCGTTTCAAGGCTAGTATGATTCTATCATAGTCCCCGGGTTTGGATTCTAGAACGATCTGCAACATATCTGCTGCACTACCTTTTAACGCAACTATGAGAGCTGCTACCTGGTCGTCCTTACACCAATTATTTCTTAATACATGCCGTTTCAAATTGTAATTTAAAAATGTTAAACGACGTTATTCCGTCGAATGTCGGAGGCTTTGAGTAGCACCGCCATTATTTTTAATGTCTATATAATCTCTTTTTCAAGTATTCACTTTGGCATTTGACGAAATGAACATTTCGCGGAACTCTTCACTCACTTCAGATATAAAATATTCAATCCGTTGAATATTCTCTTGTTGTTCCAACGTTTCTATCACAGTTTCTTGGCCGGTTAGCATTTGATGCATCGCTGCCATTAACTATCTCATATCAACATTTGTACGTGCTGGGGTATGTACATTTATTGTTGCTGGAGCTTTGGTTGTTCCAGGGTTTGTTATCCCAGTATTACAATCGTAATGGTCTGGATTCATATTTTCTTCCAGCAAAGCTTGTTGTAGTTTCTCTTGTAATTCAGCTTGTAGGAAAATCCAGTACGCTCAGCTCGTATTTAGCTCCGACACTTTTAACTCTAGTAGCTTCATGTCTCTTTATTCACAATCCCACCGTTGTCACCAATTGTTACGATTTTCCCTAGTAGAGATTCAAACCAATTCAAGGTTCGGTCACTGGATTGTGAATAATAAAAACCACTTGCTTGTTTTTCACTATAACGTTTATTATTAATCAGCACAGGTAACTTTTACACTACAATTAACTTTTTCACTGTTATTTTCACTATTTCACTTTTTCCGATTTTAATTTATCGCTGTTCCAATTCAAACTGAAACTCTACCGTTTCTATTAGCGTATTAACACTCAATTTGTCCGCTTCACGAACATAGTAGAAGTTTCCGTTTGTTTATTATTGGTACTGTATACTGCGTTCATACTGATTTCCAATTGTGAACATTTAGTTATTCTATTCAATCAGAGATGTCACCTGGGTCCGTACCAGTATGTTGGTTCAAATCTGTAAAATTCGTATCCGGAATTTTGACATCTTAAACAGTGATTTAAATTGATCAGACTCGAACAGAAACATTAAACTGTCCTCATTTGTCCGTGATCTTTTTGAAATTCGGTAGATAAAGTCTGTGATCCTTTTGATGATGGTGTATGGACCTTCTCGGTGACTTTCCTTCTTTGACCTGTAAAACCCACACTAGTTCTTTTTTCCTGGACTTGGTTGTTATTCTCGTTCAGTTTCATCCTCAGTTGGTCCAAGTTTCTGGCTTTATATATTTCCTTTTTTCTCATGTATTGGTCATCGGTCTCTTACATGCTAGATATCACAACGTCTACACCATTGATCCACGTCGATACGATATATTCCACGCAATAAAATCTTTGCCTGACTTTGGTAAGTGTCTTATTAACTCCCATGTAAACTCCCGAACTTCGATCGTGTGATTCCTCCAATACTTATAGCACTCTGCTCCTTAGTAGCAGTGGACGCCTATATCCCATTCAGGATGCTATTATGCAATTATATCGAGTCCCACTGAGCCCAGTATCACTTGACATCTGTATGCTTAACGGTTTTAGTTTTTTTTTCATGCTGATCTGCGACCTTGCTTCTTCCAGGTAATTGTGTGACTAAAACCTAGATTTAACGTCATCGTGGTTTCGTTTCTCGGTGGTACTGTAGCTCATCTTACACCATTTCGTCTTCCGTTGATTCTGACACAACACCGAACAGGGTGTGTTCCTCCTGGTGGATACTTCCACTCTCCAGTCCCTACATTGACATTATCATCCTTAAGTGCCTTAAAGCTCTTCGATTCTGCTAGTCGATGACTGCCACGGGTGGTTTGCAATTTCATTGAAGATTACCAGCTTACCCTATCTCCAAAATGTTGTGCAACCCGATCTCTCCCATTGCGAATTGTTTCGCGAACTCCTTCTTCTGCTCCCTTTCAGACTCCACAATGATGCCAATAATTTATTTACCCATCGCAAGTTTTGCTGAATCATCGGTGATTCACAGTTTTTTCATTCTTTCCTAACCAAATATTTTTTATTTGCACGTCTAGAATAGCATTGATGAATGTATCCGTCACTAGCTCATCTAGGAGCATCACTCTTCAAGTTTACCGATATTTCCAGCAAACATACTGGTGGTTGCAGGAATATATGTTCAACTTTAAAACACAACATCAAAGGAGCAGTAGCGTGATTACTTTTAAAGAAAGAGTAGGCCTGGATAAGAGTGGTCATGTCTGATCACTGGGAGGTGACCAGTAATCAGACATGACAGGCAATTTGAATTTCCAGTGTAACATTTTGCAATCTAATTACTTGTCTCATTAGGTATCATATTATTTGGAAGTATTGAAAACTTTAGTTGTCGATGCCACAATGCAAACTCTTGGTATAGTACCTAAGAAGTATTGGTTTGATTAATTTATTCTTCCTTTTACACCATACTAGTTAGTTAGAGCCTTGGGCTCTGTGGGTGAGAGTATACATGTTTCGTAAATATTTTGAACGAAACATAAGACCTATAGAATACCACCACAGTATCACCACAGTAGAGCTTGTCGTAAGTATGGATGTGTATGGTGACTAAAAATGGATAGATCGATGGGTTGACGACCAGGATCCGTAAACAAACTTTGGACTTTCGAGCAGTCAATAATCGAATATTAACCAACTTTTCAATTTTCTTTGTTCATTGTCATTGATAAATAATTTGGATAATCTGATTGGCTTTATACCTGAGCACGACTTTAATACTAGAGCTGGCAGAAATCAGACTGATATAGGTGATAAGACAAGTCAATGACACAAGGTAAGACATATTTCCGAATCGAAACTTCAACCGAAAATGGGGAAAGAACGATGTACTTTGCTATTTGCTATTATGTATGTATTTCTATAGATTTCAAGCAAGCCTATGACTCGACCAATCGAGAGAGATTATGACATCTACTTGAATATTAAGGAATACCAAACAAATACGTACATCTGTTTAGAATCACAGTAACGCAGTCACAATGATGTGTCACAGTTGAGAACAGACTTCGTACAAAACAGTATCATATTCCGACAACCCTATCAACTTTTTGCAAATGCAGATGATGTCTGTGTGATTGGATTAAATGGCAACGGAGTAAAAGAGACACTAACTTGAGTCACAAGAATAGTGTTCAGCTTCCGTTGGTTTTAAAATCAATGAGTCCAAAACCAAATAACTGAACTCTGGTGTTAAAGATCATGGCGCAATTGGTTTCAGTAGTGGCAACCACGACGACGTAAAACGCGACGTTCATGTTACATACCGAGTTCGTTTCAATCACGAGATCAGGAATTTAATGAGAATTCCTGATACTCTGCATGATTTCCAAGGAAAGCGAGTACACTGGCTCGGTTACATTCTGCGTGCTGATCGAAACCAAATGATACACCGAACTTTTAAGGGAGATCTGCGTTACGGTAGGCGAAGGGGTCGTTGGTGGCCCCAAGACGTAACGAGAGTGTTCTGGCATCTTTTAATTGTTTACAACAGTATGAAGAGGTGGCTAAGATGAACAAAAACGAATTATTCAAAGGCCAGCCAAACAATTAAGACAACTAAATCATAAGATAGTAATCTTGTATCGTTCCACAAACTAAATCGTATACTACACACATTATACAAACAAACACATTACATGAGGTATCACCACCATAGACAATCGATACCAGACAACCCAAAAAAAAAAAATAAATAAAATAAAAACGAATAAACGAATTCCTTACAAAAACATAAATCTCATCTAATAAAAATAAAATAAGAAGTTGCTTCACACAAATAAAAAAACATTTATATTATTTTTTTATTATTTTACCGCGACCTATCCAACTGAATTACAAATTGAGTTTGCCTTTTATATACTACAGTACTACTATACACAAAATACAAGACGAGAAAAAAAAATTCTTTTGATTTTCTTCGTCGTTTCTCCTTTTTTTTATCACTCATACTTCTAATTTTTTTTTATGCTTTCTTATTCTTATTTCGTTTACTCTAAAAAGAAACAATTTGCATGAAATAGGGAAGAAAAAATGTATATAAATTTTTTTTTTACAACAACATCGAATACAACTGTATATTATATATACATAAGAAGTACATAAGAAAGTTAAAAGAAAACACATAAAAAATTATGAATGAATTGGAAAAAAGAGGAAATGAAATGAAGACAAAAGACAAGGAATTTTTGATTTAAGTATTTGTAGTGTGTTTCTTAGAAATTTGGAGTAATCTTTTTACGAGTTTCCTCACCCAATTATTGGGGAGTTTTTTTTTCTTACGTAGATATATACTTGAACTTGTGAACCACCGATTGTGGGAAGGGGCGATAAAAATTTTGTTGTTTTGGTTGTGTGATAGCGTAGAGTGTGACATAAATTAATTAGTGACGTTGTTGAGTCGTTAAGTTGATTGGGCTTTGTTGCTCGACTCGAGCTAGGAAAACCCTAGTATGTACAGAGTGTCCGCTAGTCGTGAAGTAGACACATGGCAAATTTATAATGGCAAAATATTCGATAAACCAACGTGTTTTAATCGTTAAAACTATTTATCGTGTAGTGAATGATTTCGAAGGAAGAGGTCTTTAGGTGATAGGCCCAAGCATGAGCCACACCGTACTGCAAGATCGGCTGAAAACATTACTGCTGCTCAATAAAGTTTTCAAAACAATCCACCATCCTCAATTCGACGCCGTGCTCCGGAGCTTCGTCTTCCAAGAAAAGTTTGGCCACAATTTTGCAAAAGGATTTGCATTTGTTTCCATTTAAGATTCAGTTGCCACAAGAGCTTCTTCCACAAGACCATTTACGCCGCCGTACATATGCCAATAGGATGTTACTGCTCGCCCATGACAACCCCGATTCTCATGAATAAATCATAATAAGTGACGAGGCACATTTTCATTCACCGAATAGTCGGTTCTGGGCAATGGAAAACCCTCAAATTATTCATCAGTCACCTTTACATCCATTAAAAGTGACAGTCTGGTGTGCAATTTGGTCAGGAGGAATCATTGGACCTAACTTCTTTGAAAATTAAAACAGTGTAACGGTAACTGTGAATGGGGAGCGATATCGTGATATAATTGAAAACTTTTTAAAGCCACAACTGCATGCTTTGGGCTTGATTGACATGTGGTATCAACAAGACGGTGCCACATCGCATACCGCCAGGATTACAATGCATCATCTGCTGATTAAGAACACTAAGCTCTCGAAAGCTCTACCCAACGATCTGTAGAGTCTGAATAGCCAAGCTTCATTTTTGGTAGTCAACTCCAATATTTCAGCATCACGGTGCTACGTCTACCTATCTCGAACGAATTTTGGAGGCGCTAAATGTTCTGAGTGGTTTTAATGTACCTGCCATGTGACGTTTTGTTTGTGTTTATGCATCGTTGGTAGAAAATAAAAGTGAAACCCTCTTATTTGGATACCTCTGCATTTCAATTCGAATAACATTTTACTCATCGGTTGATTCACTATCTTTGTCAACTATAACCGTATGTCCTTGATTTGGTTCAGCATTAGATAGGTAATCATGTCATCTTTATTCAAAACCTGGTCGTCTTTATTCAAGGGACTGAGCAAACAATCACCAAAACTTAGCGACTATGCTTAGGATTTGTACAAATCCTCTCTAAGAAAGTTAAAGAAATGTATTCATTGTGAAAAGACATTAAAATAGAAAATAAATATGAATCTATGAAGGGTAAGAAAACTCTGATGGGATATAAACAAGTATAAATCAGGAAGTCCTACAGGTGGTTTGGAGCATCGGTTCGATTTTTCTCGATGGAGGATCATCCGAGCAGTATTCATCGCTAAGAGTGGAAAGCTCCGATGACTAGGCCAGGCATTTCTTCTAAACAATATGCATATCAAAAGGGTTAATCTGTTCAAACAGTATATCATATACTTGAGCTTGTGAACTATCGATTTGGGAAGGGCGATAAAAATTAGTTGGTTTGGTTGTGTGATAGCGTAGAGTGTGACATGAATTAATGACGTTGTTGAGTCGTAAAGTTGCTTGACTCGAGGTGGAAAAACGATAGCATCAGCTGACTGAATGAAATAAAACCTTTTGCTTCTCTTTTGTTGCAACCCGTGCTGTAACTTACCGTTTGATCATCATCTGTTGGTTAAGAACACAGTGCTCTTTCCCGAAAGATCTGTAGAGTCGGAATAGTCTTAGCTAAACCAACTTCATTTATGATAGTGAACTGTAATATTTAGGCACTGTGGTGTTCATCTAATTTTTTCGAACGGTTTTTGGGAGTGAAAAATAGTCTGCAGTGACATTTAAGGTTCTTTTATTGCATGTGTGGTTTTATTTGTATATTATTTTCCTTTTAGGAGAAGGTCTTATCGGTCGATCCACTATCTAGGTCAACTACAACCGTATAACCTGATTCATGGAAATAAAATTAGAGGATTCGATTCAGGGACTTTAGAGTAGTGGTTGAGGTAACAGTCGAACAAACTTCTCAACAATGCGATTTGTAAAAATCCTCTCAAAGAAAGTACTGAAGAAATGAATGTATTGTGGAAAGACATCGAAATGGAGATTTTTGACTCAAGAAAAATATACGTGGAACAATGAAGACTGTATATATTGGAACCCTGATGCAAACAAGTACAAATCAGGAAGGGTAGGCTTGGATTGGAGTATTGGTTCGATTTTTGTCTAGGAAGCATCGATTTATTCGTAAAATTTAAAACACTTTTATCTGGCTTGCTACAGAATTAGGGACTGTATTCGAAAAGTTAGAGTAGTATATTCGAAGATACAACGCAACGATGACTAGGCCAAAACCTTCCTCGATTCTATTTACATGCTAAGAGCGATTGTTTGATTAGTATGTCACGGATAGTGAACTGAAACTTAAGATCTTTAAACATGATAGATTTGATCATAATGTCATATGTGATGTCTTATTGTCGTTTTTACTAGAAAAGAGAACGTCTTAACCATCAGCAGAGTTTTGTTTAACCTTTGTGTCAACTTGAGTTTTTAGTACCTATAATAAATTCGACACACCCAGGTGTTTTATCATAAAAATCTTTATTAACATTTTTGACAAGTTGTAACGTCCCAGCGATGTATAGCGCATACTGCCTTATGGCATATATGACACACCTTTTTGGATGGTCGTATCTTGGAATTTTCATGGCAAATGAAACTATATTTCCCATTTGTTTCAAGCGTCCCAATGAATTTCTTTCTTCAGCTATCGAGAGCTTATATTTTCAGGATGATAATTATTCGCCTCTAAGCTATTTATAGTGTTAAAATTTATAATCAAGAGCATAATAATCATAGCTTGGGTAAGCTCTTGCTAATTTTCTTTCGTATGCAAGTGGATTTGTACAAATCTGGATACTATGTATACAGAGAAAGTAGCAACATTAAGCACGTTAAAAAGAAGCAAGAGGCCTTCTTTTAATACGTCGTTTGGTTGTATACTATCCAAGTATTTGATCCATCGTGTCAACAGCCCCTTTGGTTGAGTTGTAATAATTTATTATCTCATGTTTTTTATGCATCACAACTTTATTTTTTTTTTGGGAACTTAAGACCACATGTGATATTTTCATAAATCCTAAATTCATATGACAAAATTTCACGCTAAATTGAAGATTGAAACTCTTGGGTACCCACCACTCCTAATTTCCACCGCATGAGTTCTTTAGCGAAAGGTAGTGAAGTAAAAAAGTTGTCAATCGAGCTTCGTTGAATAACATTCCCGTTTAAATGCTATCCTGTAAGGAATATACGCTGTTTTGGAATCACATATCCACCAGACCCTGATTCCGTATTTAGCCGGTTTTGACGAAATTTATTACTTATATGTAGGTTAAAGTAGATGATTTTCGAGATGAATTAGAAAAGTCCTGTAAATCTGTAAAAATTACAGTTTAAAAATTGAAAATCACACCCGGGTATATCGTGTTAACACAAGGGTTAAGGCGAGAGCTATGCGTACCACACCCACTGCATATCTCGATTTGACAATGCGGCAGCTGCCATTTGATTTTTGGATCTGAAGGTCTACAATATTTATTGTGTATATCAGTACTGTTGTAGAAAAATTCATTGACTTACTCGACATAACCAGCACACACTTATAAATTAACCGTTTTGGTTCTATTTGATGGCCCGATAGAGCAAACAACTATTTTCTTCAGTCTGTATATTGAGGTTAAGAGAGGTTTTCCTTACATCATGGTATCAAGTTCGTTTCTCTTCAAAATGCGCAGATCTCACTGCTTTATTAAAATAAGTCTGTCTGTTTTTATCTTGGCAATCTGTTTTGGAGCTCTAGGCTCTCATAGACCTGATTTATGTAGAACCATCTGTACATTGCATAGCACCATGCCAACCTATAGTACTGACATGGAAGATGGGTTGGCCATTGAATTCTGCACTCCAACAGGAAGTCATAGATGTGCCCATTCACACCACCGATCGTAATCAGATGGTGAATAATCCTTTTTGCATCCTGCTCCTGAATTACCGCAGCTGAACCACTGTGCTATTTGGTCGGTGTTATTTTTAGTATTGCACCTCATAAGCTGATGCAGAGAAAATGGTCAGAACAAGCTTTGTTGAGAATTTATCATCACTCAGGCGTATTCAAGCATGACTGTGGTTGGATTAATGTAACCGCACAAGAAGTTAGTGATGAGACTCAAGTATCTTGGACGTCCTATTACTCGTGATAGTAATATAGGAGAATATATCAAGATCCCTTTCGTCACAATTTGGCATCTTCTGGTTGTAATCGAGACCGAATCGAAAGTAAACCGCTCAGGTGATGCAGTGGATAAAACTGCGGTAGTTGGAGCGTGAGGTACCGGGTTCGAATCCTGATCCGGGGTAAGATGCAAAAAGAGAGTTTTCACCAACGATCGTTTGGGCGGTGTGAATGATCTGGATTCCATGGCGAGTTTAGAATTCATGAGCCGCTCCATCGTCAATGTCAGTACTATCGGCTGACATGGAGCTATGCATTACGTAGATGGTTTTACAAAAATCGACATATAGCCGTGCAAAAAGTGGGTATAACAACGGACCACTGCCGGTCTAAGTTTGCAGTAGCAGCCACCCAATAAAAAAAAAAATCGAAACCAATAGAGTGATATTGTTGACCTGGTATCTGTAACCGTTCTACTTCAAAATATTTTATATAATGAACAAATTGCTCATTGATATCTGGAACTCATGTAAGGGCCTCAAACAATAAGCTTTATGAAATAAATTTAACGAGGTTTACTGGAGATTTTGATCACAACACACACTGTGTCACACAATGGGTCTTAACAAGAAAAATATACAAATCTCGGTTTCATCTTTCAAAGGACACTATTTTGAAGAGTACTAAAAGATCGATCATTCTGAAATCTCACCATTCCCTCATACTTGTGATTGCCAAAGTAGAATTCAATACTGTTTTTGTCTCTAAAATCAGAGATAATACATTGAATTTTGTGGTCATTGATGAAGAAACTAACGGAAGCTGAATTTTGTCCCAGTGAATGAAGTGTCTGATGAAGTGTGGATCAGTACTATATGGTTGTTTTGGCTTCGGTGTAAAGTATAGGATGTTTAAACAGAACTGTGAAATAGTTGAGGCTGCCAAGCCCCTAATCCATATTCTAACCCTTCTTGGTACCATGTTTTGTTGATCCATTCAATTCCGGGTATTCGATTTGGTTAGGTTCAATGATCAGGTCAGCAGTACACAATTCCAAACCTACTGTTCAAACCATTCATTCGAATTCTATTCGTCATATTTTGTTGACCTTATGGTAATTCGATTAAGTTATTAGATTATACAAAACATAGACAAACGTCTTTATTTATATCGGTAGTTTAGATGCTTGTCTTAACCGCCATTATCACCGTCGTGCAAACGTCAAAACACTATATATTCAATCGAACTATCTTATAAATCTTCTTTTACTTTTTATTTACTAACGGATTGTTGATTGATTCTAATCATTCGACTGTCGATTGTGTGTATAAATGTTAAATGTGATTTAGAGAAATAAATCGATTTTTGATTGAAAGTTTTGATGTCAGACACGTCGAAATATAAATTTCTTTTTAATTAATTCAAAACACACTCATATCGTTGATGTATTTATTGTTCTTACAGCCCAGCCGATTGATATCACCCGAGAGTTTGCTGAAACGACGCAAGGGGAATTCTTTTGAAATGGCCACACTACTAGCGAGCCTACTGATTGGATCCGGATTTCCAGCATATGTTGTATCCGGTTATGCTTCACGTGAGGTTACGTTTAATGATCAACGGCGAGTTGAATGCCCCATCGATCCAAACACAACATTTAAACAGGTAATTGTTATGTATAGGTAAATTTTGACGAAACAGTTGCATGAAATTTGCATATTTAGACACATATACGTATGAGGTCGATCGGATGGATCAAATTACTTTTTTAAGAACGTAACAGATGGACTATAATGCAATTTGTAAAATTCTATCATACATGGAT